>JASDQU010246810.1:1092-16613 GCA_032191745.1 Picea mariana
AACTCGGCTTGGTCCACTCCAGTAACAGGGTCTCCCAGCTATGTGTGGGAACATAAAATAAAGGCAATGAAGCATGCCTTAAAAGAATGGATCAAAAAGTCAAATAACACCCCCTCAAGCCACAGAAGAGAGACTGTTCAGCAGTTAACAGACCTGCAAATGGAAATGGAGAACAAGGATATTTCCAACCAAGATTTAGAGAAGGAACAAGCTGCCCAATTCAATTCTTTTCGCGCTTTCCGTCAAGAAGAATAGTATTGGAGGATTAAATCTCATAGCTTGTGGCTAAGAGATGGATATTGTAATACAACTTTCTTCCACTGGCAATACAGAGCCTGAATCTCTAGAAATCATATTTTTGAAATCCCCTCTGTAGATGGGTCGATTTGAAAAGGTTCAGCTCAGCTTAAAGAAGCAGCAAAAATTCATTTCTAGAATCTTTATAAAGAAGATGGAGTTAATTGTGAGGAGGCCACCACAAACTTTATCTCTCACATCCCCTCCCTCGTGAGCAAGGAAGAAAACACAACCCTCTTGAAGCCTATTACAGACGAAGAAAATGACAATGTTATTTGGTCTATGGAGCTTGACAAAGCCCCAGGGCCAGATGGATTTTCAATCAATTTTTATAGAACCTCCTGGGAAATCATCAAGATTGATTTGCTAGGAATGATAAAAGAATTCCTGCAAAAATCCAAAGTTGGAGGTAGAGTTAACTCCACATTTCTAGCCTTAATCCCCAAAGAAGCAAATTTGGGCTCCTTCGATAGATTCATGCCTATCTCACTGTGCAACACATCTTACAAAATCCTCTCAAAGCTAATGGCAAACAAGATTAAGCCTCTGCTAGGGAAGCTCATCTCCCCCGCTCAAAGTGGTTTTGTTAAAGGGAGACATATTCTGGACAATGTAATACAGGTGCAAGAAGCAATGCATTCTAACCACCAACGCAAGGAGAAAGGAATGCTCATAAAACTAGATATGACAAACGCTTTCGATCGGGTAAAACTCTCATTCCTTTACAAAGTCCTCCTTTCCTTTGGTTTCAATTCAGAATTTGTTAATTTAATTAAAGATTTCACTGAGAAGCCTTGGATAGCCCCACTAGTAAATGGTAGGCCAACTAACTTTCTCCAAGCCTTGAGGGGTCTAAGGTAAGGTTTCCCCCTCTCCCCCTTCTTGTACATCTTAATGGAAGATTCCCTAAGCAGAAAGCTAACTGTTGAAAAGGAAGTTGAGACTGTCCCAGTCATTAGGTTGGTGAAAGGCTTAGAACCAATCAATCACACCTTATTTGCAGATGACTCCCTTTTTGTTGGGTGGAGCCTCCATAAGGATAGCTCAGACCTTCAGTAATATCCTTCATAGTTTTTGCAGAATCTCTGGAGCGCTCATCAACAAAAAGAAAATTGCAGTGTATGGGTGGAATGTCGACCAACAAACTATCCAGCGAATTGCCCATTTCTTGGGATTCTTGGGCTATGCCTCATGGGAAAAAATAAAATACCTCGGACTTCCCTTAACTCTGGGTTCTAATAAATCATCATTGTGGACAAAAATAATAAGCAAAATCAAGTCCAAAATTGCAACTTGGGGAGGACAGTGGCTCACAACTGCAGGAAAACTTACTCTTATAAAATCAGTCCTCTCTTCCTTGCTAGTCTATCATGCATCCTTCGTTTTGGCTCCTAAGGCAATCCTGGTACAGGTTTCAAATCTGATCCGAGACTTTCTGTGGCGAGGAGGAAAGGGCAATCAAAATAAATTTCATCTTGTTAATTGGGAAATTGTCAAACGCCCAATCATTGAAGGAGGTTTACAAATTAGAGATCTTGGTCATACCAACATAGCTTTAGGTGGCAAAATTACTTGGAAACTCTACTCAAATTCCAAACACCCAGTAAGCCAAATCTTAAGGAGAAAATACCTCCAAGGGAAATCGATGAGAAATTTACAGGCATAAAACATCATCAAGGGAACGCTGATCTGGAACCTCTGTCGACTCGGGCTCGACTTCTTCCAAAACTACTTGTACTGAATCCCTAGAAATGGCAAAAAAAACATTGATTTGGAAAGACAACATCATGGGCCATCCCCCCCTTGAAAATTATGAAGAAATTAAAGAAATTCGTGAGTGGCTTACTCAACGCGATTTCAATAAGTTAGCAAATGTTTCCTCTTGGGACGCCACAAGTAATTAGAGGTCATGGGTATTCCCTGAAATCCCAGCGCATCTACAAAATCAAAAGAATATACTCATAAATTTGTTGACCGATTTAGCTCCTTTCCACCTGCTCGCGTTAGACAAATGGGGATGGGGAAAGAACGAGAAATACACTGCAAATAAAGGTTACAACTCTCTCCAATCACTCCAAGCGACGACCAAATCAGCATCTCCCTGGAAGCAATTATGGGACCCGATTGGTCTTCCAAAAGTAAACTTCTTTTTTTGGATTCTAATGCACAAGAAAGCGCTGACATGAGAGAACTTAATAAAAGAGGTATCGTTGAACCCCATAGATGCCCCCTGTGTTGTAGCGCCATTGAAACTATGGACCATTTGTTCGTGGACTGTCCATTTTCTCAAGAAGCTTGGAAGATCACCCTCAGCGGTATCAATGTCACAGCTCCATCACAAACTACAATTACAAACTTTTTTTCCTCTTGGAAGACGAGATATCCTCAAGTGATACAAAGCAATTCAATATGGCAAAAAATTTGGAAAGACATACCCAAATATTTATGCTGGAAAATTTGGCTAGCTAGAAACGACCAGATCTTCAACAACATTCTACATTTTCCTTTGATGGTGGCCATTACAGCAAAAGCACTCCTCCTAGAAACAATGACATATCACCCACTCAGGAACAAAATCTCTCTCCTTCCTGAAGAAAAGAATTGGCTAGGAGCTTTTATAACCCAAGATAGGAAAAGATCACTACTCGCCCTCTAAGCACTCCGGGTTGGCGTTTAAGAGAACCAAATGCAGTATTTCAAGCTTGGTTGAGGAAGCGAGGAAAAGAAACGATGTTTTTCGATGGCGCCTCCAAAGGAAACCCAGGGGAATCAAGAGCAGGTGGAGTGATTTACTCCTTCGATGGCCAAAGGAAAGATAGCTTCAGCTGGGGTTTAGGTCGAAGAACTAATAATCAGGATGAAATCATTGGGCTGTTAAAATCTTGCCAGATAGCGCGGGAAAATGGATTTAAAGAAATTCAAGTTTTGGGGGATTCAGAAATTTTGATAAAAAACAATAAACTCGAAAGATCACTTCAGCAACCCAGTGCTCAACAAGACTTTGCAAAGACTGAGGTATGTACTGCAAGAATTCTCCAACTCCCACTTCTATCACATTCTGCGAGGATCGAATATGGAAGCAGATGAAAAGGAAAACATGGGTTGCCTCTTGTCCCAAGGAACATTCAACAAAAATGAGGAAGCACATACATGGACTTCTATCCCATAGCTTTGGGAACACCTCAATTCTTGGCAATGAAAGAAAAAAATATGTGGTATCTCGAAAAAGCAGACTGCTGATTAATTATAATGATGGTTATTTAGGCTTTGGCCTAACCGATATCTAATCAATAAAAAATTATAACGGTTTTAGTTAAAAAAAATTATTATTATTAATTAATCAATATTTTATTTAATTTATTAAATTGATATTTTTATATTATTTTTAATCTCAAGCATTTTTCTCCTTACTTTTATTTCCATTTCTTTCATTTAATATTAATTAAACTTTTTCTTATATCAATTTAAAATCTTTAATATTTTTATATTAATATTAATGTTTTTCTATTGATTTTTATATTAACATTTTTCTACTTACTTTTATCTTCATTTCTTTCATTTAATTATTAATTAAAATTTTTCTTATGTCAATTTAAAATCTTTAATTTAATGTGATATCTCCTTAAATAAGAAATAAATTTTATTATGATAATAATAAATTATTAATTAATAAATTTTATTATTCAATATTTTACTTATTTATTAACTTACAAATTTTTATACTAATTTTAATCTGAAATTCTTCTTTACTTTTATCTTCATCTCTTTTACTTAATATTAATTAAACTTTCCTTCTGTAAATTCAAAGTCCTTTACAATTACTCACATTGATATCTATGTCCCTTTTCTTTTTGTTTATTTAAATTTAACTCACATTGATATTTATGTTCCTTTTCTTTTTTTTATTTAAATTTAACTCCAATGTTGCACCGTTTTCAAAAAGTGGTAAGGTGGATTCAAGTGTCCGAGTAGAATTTTCTCTCAAATTTATAGGAAACTTGAATTTGAAAGCAGCAATAATATATATTAAAAAAATATAAAAAATATTTTAGATTACAATGCATAGAGATATTGATACATTTTAAATCTTATTTCAATAAAATTGAAGGTCAATCGAGGACATTGTTTCTCCTATTGCAACAACTACAATATTAAAATTATTAATTTAATTTGTGCTAATAATTATATGAATATATTTAACACAATATTGAAATTTTAATATCCATAAATATTTCATTAGAAAATGAGAAACAAAATTGAAAATACATATATACAATTTTAACATATTTTTAAAATTAAACTTTACATATATAAACTTTAAACATATTTGTAAATTTGAAGCATTATTCTTTTTTTTGTTGGAAAAAACAAAATAGTACTACTCTTTTAATATGAAAATACAATAAAAGTCAATGATATGGTGTTGATATAAACTACATGGTATTGATTTATTCGACTTTCATGTTTAGTTTGGGCTTGAAGAAAAACATACATGCATTAAAAGTTTTCCATATCCACAACTATAAAGTGAGTATTATTAATTTTTTTTACTGAACTAATTTTTGAAATAATTACGCCGAAAGGGGCACGATTAATGACCTTTTAATCTAAAATTTTAATGGGATGAATAAAATTGAAGATGATGGGATATTAAAGGGGCCGACCCACTATTGCATGAGCATGGAATGTTTCATTTTGGAGCATGGATATCTTTCGGGTTCTCAGCAGATACCTTTCGGCATTCTCAGCCTAGAGTTAGTACATTAGTCTTAGTTTTATAGTGATATTTTGAATAAATATAATGAAAATATAAGAAATTGTATATTTGTAATAATGAATAAATATATTTACATTTTAATTTAATATAATTATAATGTAAAGCTCTTTGTTTAGAAAAGTGGTTTCCAAGCTCCCATTTATTTGATGTTGAAGCTCCCAAAAAGCTAAGTTCCCAAAAGAGTTCCGAACTTTCCCAACTAGTTTCCAAGCTCCCAAAACTTTTGGAACGAGTTTCAGAGATGTTGGAAATGTCAGAGGAGTTCACGTGCAACTAAACTTAACTCTATAACATTTTGTAAATATATATATATTTGTTGTTTACAAGCTAATAGCATTTGGTATGGACCATACCAACTCTTAATATGATTATATTTTTTTGAATTTCTCCTCCTTACTTCCAATTTCCAACCTTAAATGTTTTGCAAAAGAAAACCCTACAAATTCAATATAAAAATATCAGGTTATAAAGTTTTTGAAAGAAAATCCTTCAAAACCAATACAATAATACACTCATTAAAAATTCAATATATCACATGTGGAAACTTAACTTTGATAGAATGTAACAATCATTATTCCCAACCATAAGACTAAAACACTTTTTTTTTCCACTGAAAATTGCACATTATATTTATATTAATATAATATGTTCACATAACAAAACATTACATCATGGGCTCCTTAGTTTACTAGTCCTATCCACCGACATAGTCTATATGGAAATATCCAATTTCCTTACAAAACTGGCACCAAACTTTTCGGACAATAGACAAACTTTTCAAAAAAAAAATTGTCTTTCATACATAGATAATGGCAAAAAACAAACACCCTTCTTTGCAAAAAAAACAACACATGAGAAACCCCCCTAGAATGACTACTAGTACATATTTAAAAAGAGTTTTGGGTCCTCGTGACCTCCTTCCCACTGATTATATGCTATGTTCCCTGGACACAATGAGAGGGCCTTTTTTGATAAGCAGTCAGCCTCTTGATTCTCTTCTTTGTATACATGAGCAAAGGTAATTTTCGGAAATGATGAGCTCCTTTATCCTATCCTTCCAACAGTCTATAGAGATGGCCTGAAGAGTGTATTTTCCATTAAGCCATTCAATGACTATTTTAGAGTCCCCTAAAACATGGAAATCTGTAATAGAAAGTTTATGTGCCAAAGTTAGAGAAGCCCAAACACTCTTGTATTTGTTACTCTTCCACAATTTAGAGTCCACTTGTAGACTGTGTGATCATTGATTTTTATGACTCCTCCTGTGCCACTTAGATCTCCATTCCTTTGGGTTGCCCCGTCAAACCATCCTATGATTTTATCATTTGGAATAGCAAAAAATGAGAATCTAGTTTTATAGACTTTATCCTTTGGCCTGTGACTGCTTGCCTCACCTAAAGAGAGAAATGCGATCTTCTGAATGGAAGGAATCCTTGACTCAAATATAGCCAATTTTATTTCAAGTCAGATGAACCAACAAATAAACGTTGATAGTGACGAGATATTATGATTCTGAAGAGCCCGGTTTTTAAAGCATTCCTTCATTGATGTGTCATTCCATTCTGTAGTGATCTTGAGGGCCCCTTTGATCCTTTCCCAAACTGATATAGTGAAAGGGAAATAAACAAATAGGTGTTTTCCAAATTCCCGATTACCTTTGTAGAGTTGACAGAATCCTGGCCCTACCCATCATCTTTTTTGTAAATTTTTCCAAGTAAGAATTTTATCTTCAATCACAAGCCAGGTGAAAAGCTTAATCTTTTGGGGACAATCCCAACACCAAAGTTTTTTCCTCCAATCTCCTATTTTGTTTTTCCAAAGCTTGGATGCAAGTGCATTGTATACATTTTTAACTGTAATCTGACCAGAGCTATCTCCACCCGTCCATCTTAACTCATCTTCTCTTTCAATTAGTTGTATGTTTGATCCAATCAAGCTCCTCATGTACCATTCCCATTCAACTACGAGATCACCCTCCAATCCCAAGTTTGAGCTGTCTAGCCAGTTGGAGCAGATCAAGCCCTATGGAGAGACTCAACTAGCTTGATAAAGAAAATACACATTTTTATTATTTAGACAGGAAATCAAATCAGTAGACAAAATGGAGTCCTTCACCAAGCCCAATAATTTGTCCTTTCCAACAATAATGGAATCTCCTAAACCTGGTTTCCAGACTAGCCAATGCATGGTCAAAGGTAAAGTATTCAGAAGGTTTTTCTAAATTTGAGAGCCAAAAGACGAGACTAGAGAAGTCGATCACAGCCAAGTCGTCACAAAGATATGGGGGAAATGCTTGTCTTTTATCACCCGTTTCCAAATACCATTTTGCATCAGTCCACACCACAATGTATTAGTCGCCAGTGCCCTGGAAAAACAAAATATGTTGCTCAACCCCCACCCGCCAAATACTTTTGGTTTCAAAATGGTTTCCTATCTGCATAAATGGTAGGTCTGATTTTGCTTGTTGCCTGACCAAAGAAAAGAAAAAAAAACTTACGGATTCGATTTAGAACAGATGTCGGGATGTGCGCTAAGTCCATCCAAAATACTTGCTCACTTTCTAACACTTCTTTGATCAACACATATCTTCCTCCCAGTGAAAGAAGTAAATTGCACCAGTGACTAATTCGATTCTCAAACTTCATAATAAGCCACTGCCAATCCTTCGACTTGTAGCTGTCAGGATTTAAAAAGAATCGCAAGTGTTTAAATCCATCCGAAAGATTCATGAAGTTGAAATGAAACAAAACTTTCAAAGCATCTAAAGTTCCCTAATGAACACCATAGTGTAGAAAGGTGGACTTTTGGACATTGATCATCAATCCCATCGCACAACAAAAAGCGTTAAGAATTTTGTTGATTTCCTGCCATTCTGGAATCGATGCTCTGGACATTATTAGCATGTCATCCACAAAGAGTATATGGAGGATCTTAATAATCTTAGAAACCTTGATTCCCGACAACTTCCCTTTAGATTGACCTTTTTTAAGAGAAAGACTCAGGCCTTCCATCACAAGTATGAACAAAAGAGGGGACAGTAAGCAGCCCTGTCGTAATCCTCTACCACTTTTGAAAAAATTAGTGGCCTTGCCATTGATCAGGATGGCGTATGTTGTTGAGGCAACACAACCCATAATCCAGTTTGTCATAAGAAGTCCAAAGCCACATTGGAGAAGCATAAACCTCAAATAATCCTAGTTTGTGAAATCATAGGCCTTTTTAAAATCTAACTTCAAGATGATAGCTTGAATTTTTTTGGCCTTGATACTATGAAGGCATTCCTGTGTTGTCGCTATAGCATATTAAATCTTTCTGTCGTTCAGAAAACCCAACTGTTCTTCAGACAAAGTGCGAGAGAGGATTGGCCCGAGTCTCCTCGCAATTACTTTTGCAATAATCTTGTAGCTTAAATTACATAGTGCGATAGGACAAAAATAGTTGAAGGAACTAGGATTGTTGACTTCTGGTATCAAGGAAATTAAAGTAGAATTGATCAGTCTAAAAACCTCACCTCGGATCCTAGTCTCCTCCACAACAGCAAGCAAATCTTTCCCAACCAGGTCGAAGAAGTGTAGGAAAAATTCGACAGTCCACCCATCTGGGCCGAGACTTTTGTCCTTTGCAAAACCTTTTAGAACCTCTAAAATTTCCTCTAACAGTATCTAACTGATCCCTAATGTTGTTCTGCCCTGTGTCCTGATAGAAAAAACTAAAGAAAGAGATTGCTTCATCCTTTAAGGCCTCATGACCCGAGTGAACCAGTCTTGCTTCATCTTTTATTTCCCAGATGTGTTTTTCGTTCCTCCTGTAGCTTGCAAAACAGTGAAAGAATTTCGTATCTTTATCTCCACACTTAATCCAAATGGCCCTGCTCTTTTTGCGTCATCGTTCTTCCTCTTCCAGCAGAAATTTGTTGCGCTCAGACTCTAAGAACATCAATCGTTGTTCAAAATCTGCAGTGTGTGTTCCTTTATTCTTATGAATATAGAGCACTGCCAATTCATCTTCCGTCTTTTCCAATTCTATCTTATCCCGTAGACATCTTTCTTTCCACCAAATTTTAACTCCTTTTTTTAGAAGTGAGAGCTTCTCAACTAATCTCCAACAGTTAAAAATACTCTCAATCAACAGTCAACAGGAGGAATATGAAGTTCAGTATGAGAATTGGGCGTTATTGAAGAAAAGAAAGACTCACTGATTCATGACGGGCATGAGAAGACTACACAGATGAGCCTTCCTCTCCAATTCCTCCTGAATAGTGGGTATCAGCTTCCGTTCACCAGCAGAGGTTCCCGAGCTGTGCAAAATTTGCCACACAATTTCGTCAAAAGGGTCACAACATGTTCACGCAACCCATTGGTAATGAAAATCATGAAGTAATTTGTCAACATAATAAACAGTCAATAACCTGCCACTCTTAACGTGATATTGCAAATGAAGGATGGAACGATTTAATGTTTTTCTATTCAGAACAGTAATTATTTTCTGCCTGATCAATACAGAGTAGAGTGAAGATGGTCCATACCTTGTGAGGAATTCGGAAACTGGATGAGCAGAAAGGATGGGAGAAGTGTCTCCGCTAGCAATACGACATATTTCAGGCTTGAGATCGTCGTAAGTGATTACTGGCACACTTTTTGAAAGTGGCTCTATCAATTCGTCCATTGAGGCCGTATCTCTTCAAGTATTCGGTGTCTGCATTTCTCGAGAAGATTGAGGAGTACCCGAGTCTGCACCTCGTCTGCGTTTGTAGTGACGGTCTCGATGAATTCCAAAGCTCTCTTGTTTCGATCATCGACCCCGTTTTCCAGAGAAGAAGTCATCTGAACTTCCGGCAATCTACTCGTAATAGCAAAATTAAGAATAGTATTCGCCGATGACTAGGTACCGGTTATCTGTTCAGGGAGAGCTCTACTATTACTCTTCCCGGTGATGAGCTCGGTGATCTGTTCCGGGAGAGCCCGCGACTAAAACAAGCGGGAGTATAAGAATAGAGATTGTGTCGGCTCTTAAATCTATGTCTGCAAAAGAGGAGGCAGCTCTTTACAAGAAAAACACACCCTAAACAAACTCAACACCTACCCAAATATCTACTGGCAAAGGATTTATGTTGGGAACTCGCACATCCAAAGAGTGTATTTTATAGAGAAACATTAGAGGGAACCGCATCGCCACTGAACCCACTGGTCACGTCGAGACATCCTTTACCCTCTTCGAGTTCGAGATCGATGATTGCCAGCGCACATTTAATCCTGACTTGACTGTTCTTTCAGCTTTCCCTTCATCTGCAGCGGGCTATGGATGTCTTTCATGCTAAGGGGATGGGCTACACGATCAACCAGTACAGCATTCTAACTGCTGATTTGTTGAAATTAAATAATAACGTCCTTTCAAATCCTACGCACATTCAGTGGTCCAAGATTCAGAATCTTACGAATAGATCTCAACCTGCAAAAGTTATGATTCCGATGCATTTATTTGAATTAAGTCCATCACATCCTTGGGTAGATTCCTATTATCTAAATCCTATTTAACTTCCCGCGCTCCTGAACATTCTTTTAAACGTTGGTCGCTTGCTTCTTGTAGTCTCGTCTCTTCTCTTCTTCTTCTTCATGATATCGCAGGTTGCAACCACTCAACAAGATCCAACCTGTTTGGCAGGTGTTTGTTTACGGTACAATAACCACTGTTTGGTAGGTGTTTGTTTACGGTATAATAATCAGTTTGTTGTACAGTATTTAATGCAGTCGGTGATATACACATAGTTGGATATATTCAATGTATATAATGTATATATTAAGGTAATCCAATGAACTGTGTATATACTAGCTGCAGTAGTATTGAATGCTGTTGAGTAGGCTGGTTATTATTGGCCTTTTGTTCAATATTAATAAATCATATTTTTAATTGATGAAATTGCAGTTTTTTAATTAGTTAAATAAAATTTTACTTTTAGATAGAATTTAGTTATTATAATATTGTTATTACTTAGTTAATAGTTTTTGAATTTTAATTAATTGGTAAATTTTTAAGTTAACTTTTAAAGTTAAATATTAGAATTTCATTAAATTAACTTTTAAAGTTCAACATTAGAATTTTAAAAATAATAATTTTATTGTATTATAAAGTTATTTATTTATTATTTTATTGATTGAAAATATTGAAATAACAGTTTTTATGGGTTTTGATACTTTTTGTGAGATAAAAATGAAGAAAAAACATAAAAATACTATTTCATCATTACTATCAATTTCTTTTTTAAATAACATTAAATATTTGAATTTTCACCTTCTACTTTCTTGCATTCATGTCTTCCATCAATTTGCATATTATATCATATTACCTTGATATCATTTAGCATTTATTTTATAGAGATGCAAATGCCAAATTATGATATTACAAAATATAGAAATACAAATTTTGATATTACAAAAGTATAAAAATAGTAAGTTGTACATCTAGTTTTTTTTGGCAAATCGTTGATCATTAAGCATTGTGTAGCAAAAAGAACTTGACAATTTGAAATACTAGTGGATGAGAATGAATTTGCCCAAAGGCAGGGCAGGGCACATAAAAGTTAACAACAACCCTTTTGAAAATATGAAACATAATCAAATATTATATGACAAGAATCACAGCCCCGTTCATTATCAACACTAAAATGATATATTATTAAGGTCATTGAATGAAGGTTTTATAGTTGATTGGCAAAAAAAAATCAAAAATGTTGATTTGATATAACAATTAGCACAACCACATTTAAAAATGTGGCTGATATACGCCAAAAGGCATCATTCATATCAACGTGTTTAAACAATAATGAAATGCCTCCAGTGTCATGAATGGGTATTCATCGAAACCATCATGGAAGTCTTCTTTAGCATTACCTCTACCATTTGCAAGCACTTGAAAACAAACGGGCTAGTTCTCTTATGGTATTCCATTATGCATTTCCAAAATTCTGTTGCAACTGCCACAAACGAACTTGAATCCTGAGCTCCTTCGTTCAAATTTCGAATTATTTTTTTGCTAAAATAAAAAGCTGAGATTTGCAGTTCAATTCGGTCTCTTATGAATTTTTGAATACTATTATTCTTAGTGTTCTTCATTGCAACTACATCGGTGCTTACCTTGATCAATTCCTTATGTGCCAACAGAGAATCTAAATGCAGTAAATCATCCGGCAGTACCTTCAGAACTTGCTCTCGCTTTAGCCGGCAGTACCTTCAGAACCTGCTCTCCCTTAAGCCCAATACGTGGCTACATCTTCGCCCTTGAAATAAATATTGGGTATCGATTGTTCTCATGTGCTCAGCTTTCTTGGAAATAGGAACTCTTGTGCATCTTTCATCCTAGCATTCCATGAAATACCAAAAGGAATTTGCATGCACTATGAAGGATGTGTGCACCAAAAGAGTCATTCCAATACCCTCAGTAATGGATCGATCCATTCAACCTGACATTTCAGGAAATACCAAAAGAAATTAGCACGCATTATGAAGAGTTTCATCTTATTGTTACCAAAAGAAATTAGCTCACATTATGAAGAGTTTCATCTTATTGTTATGTCGTGGAAGTGGTTAGGGTTGGCGAAAATTGGATAATTAGTGTAACTTTCTCGTTGAAACCGATTATTCCACCACCTTGGAATCAAAATTTTCTCTGCATCAAGAATTCCATGGACGAACACTTTTCTCAGAACCACCATCGCTTATTCTTTCGTCTTCTCATCGTCCTGTTCCTTAATCTGATTCATATGTTCTCCCGTGAAGTAAATGGAACCAACAAGTGCCTGCAATCAAATCAACACATTGTTAAAGATTCTTCTGATTTGTATCACACGTAGAAAGGTGAAACGCCCACCAGTAGAAAGGTGAAATGCCAAGAAAATCCCGTTTAATGTAGTCCTCCCACTATCATGGCATAAAAGTGTAAATTAAACTGTTGCGCTTCATTTTTCTCGTGTTAATACTTTAATTTATGTTAATCACTTAGTCGTGGCAATCAGTTAGCTATCAAAGTAATTTTTAAATATGATTAGGTAAATGTAAAAAAGTAAACACATAAACTGATGTCTTTATAATAGCTAGGAAGTTAATGATTGAAATCACAACCATTTATTTTGTGTGACGACTAAGAATATTCTAACCATATTTAATCTTGTCCATAAAAAACTTATCAAGCACTAAACACCTATTAAATGTGCCCATTACCAATAGATGTACTCCTTTCGACATAAGTATTTTAAGCAGAATTTCTTTAAAACCAAGATGATGAGGGTCTACATTTGGGTTGTATGCCATTAATGATCAATGGCATTGGTTTTTAACTCTAAATTAAACCCCAAAAAACTATATTTTGATGATGTCCTCATAATAAATATTTCCCAATTTTAATAAATATATTTAAACTTAGTTTAAAGAACTAATGTCAAACTTAGTTTAATCAAATATATTCAAATTTAGTTTAAAGGAGTAATATATTCAAACTTGGCATTGATATCATTTAGCATTTATTTTGATATATTCTAATGAAGCTCAGCATGTTTGTGGAACCTTGCTTGTTAGTTTCATTTAATTTTCTTTTGTACCGCCCATGGCTGCCCTCTACCATCGCATTCCTTGTTTATTTTATTATTATAAATTTTTTTCTTTATTGTTTATTGTCATTCTATTGGGTTTATGGGCCTGCCCTCTACCATCGCATTCCTTGTTTATTTTATTATTATAAATTTTTTTCTTTATTGTTTATTGTCATTCTATTGGGTTTATGGGCAAGCTTTATAGCATATTATTTTGTTTTTCCTTACAACCTACCTTGTTTTTATCTTTTTCTTGAGTACTATGGATTTCTATACATAGATATTGATCAACAAGAAGGATTGGTGTCTCTACTTTGTAGTGATTCTAGCTTGGTTTTTGGTACTTTATTTTTTTGTTTTTCATAGTACATGTATATTGTTTTTTTGGGGATTAATTGAGAATCTTTAGAGCCCTTTAATCATTAAAAAAAAACTCAAAACCTTGTTTTTTGGCATTTTATTTTTTTCTCATAGCATGTGAATGCAAGCATACTATTTTTTTTTTCTTATGAGGGAATCTCTAAATCTATTATAATGTGCAAAAGTTATCCCTTAATCATACAACTAAATGAATTTTAATAAAAATATCCAACAAATGAATTTTAATAAAAATATCCAACAAATGTAACACAGGGTTTGTAAAAAAAGGTAGTTGACTTCTAACTTTAGAGGCTAATAACATTCCAAGACTTCTCATTAGATTTCATTTTAATAAAAATATCCAACAAATGTAACACAGGGTTTGTAAAAAAAGGTAGTTGACTTCTAACTTTAGAGGCTAATAACATTCCAAGACTTCTCATTAGATTTTGTATCAGTTCAAGACTTATCATTAGTTGTTTTACCATTTTAAATGTTTTTTTTAATAACATTTTTGTTATATAGTGTTAATATTTTTATACTAAAATAATGACCAATCTTAGTGAGCAAGTTTAAGTGGTAGCTTGGTGCCACACACCTCTCTCTTATAGAAAATGTCAGGAGGTACCCTATTATTTGTATAAATTAACATAATTAATATTATTTGCATGAATGTCAATTCTCACTAGCTCAACTGGTTAAGGGGTTGGTTTCATTTGCTAGGCGACTTGAGTTCAATACCCTTAGATTATTATTATTAGTAGTAGTAGTAGGGGTTGGTTTAATTTTTATTAATTTTTTAACTCTAGATCTATCAAGGGTCGAGAGGGATCAAATCTCTCTACGTGAAAATATATATATATATAATGGAGCCAACATTTATTTTGGCTAGCCTCTATTAGCAAACCATTATGTCCTCAACAAGCCAAGAGGACCCAACAACTAAATAATACAACCAAAAGAGTGTGGTGAAACAGAGCAAGCCCTGCATAGCAAAAAGAGGGATCAAAAGAATCCCATCACAAGCGCAGTGAAACAGAGCAAGCCTTGCATAGAAAAAAGAGGGACCGAAAGAATCCCATCATAGAACCACAAGTGCAAACCTAAGAGACAAACCCAAAACCTTGCCGAGAGCAAGCATCAGACAAAAACCCTAAAGAAGCCCCAAAATCCGGATGGACCAGGTCAGAGCGACATACATTCTCCCAAAGACAGGGAGGGAACAAAACCTCGAAATCCATCACTAAAAACTTGAACCCGACACACAAATCCTTAGCAATAATAAGACAAGGCTCTGAATATACATCAAATCCTGAACAAACCAACACCAGATAGGGGGAAACAAAACAAGGAGTCAAAGGATGCAGAGGAGAGTCCACTCTAGAAGAAAAACACTAGCAGAGATAACAATGGCAACCCGAAATACCAAAGCACCAACATAAGCATGAACTAAGCAGAGGGAGAGGGCACAAGACACTAGGGAAAGTCTCGTCCGCACCCCCAAAA
>JASDQU010246811.1:0-16613 GCA_032191745.1 Picea mariana
ATATAATGTAACCTCAATACGCTGACTATACACTGCCAGCTGTCTTGGCCAGCTGTACTTTCTATTCTTGTTTTGCTTGAGCCTATTTAGCTCAGCTATTTCCCTTTGCATAGCACTTACTACTTCAAAACTTCTTCATGTACTTGTTTTGTACTCTTCTTCTTATATTCTAATATATTGTTTTCTGTTCTATTCTTTCTCTCTGCATTTCTTGCTTCACAATTTATCACTCCCAAGGTTGGCCTGCATTCAAAGACAGACAAACAAAAATATTTAAGCATGTAATTCATATAAAAATTAGGGTTAAATGTTAGAATAAAAATGTAAACCAAATGAAAACATTCAATACACCATGATTTGGGATAGGAAAAGTACTTATTTTATTAATAACTCAATGATTATACCTTACAACCAAAGTCGACTTCTGCTCCACGAACTTGGTTCCATCTCCTCTTCAACAAGATCTAATTGCACCTCTATATAGCTTCTCTTCTAAGACTTATTCTTGGGAAGTAAATGGGTTCTGATGGAGGAAAAAGGGAAAATTGGGAAATTCTGAGGTAATTCTCACAAAAGGGCTGCAATTACTCGAGGCAAGAAGGGGATGTGAAACGGGCAGAGTTTCACTGTTCTTATGTCTAAATGTGGAATGAGACCCCAAAACCTCATTTTATATGACAAAAGGATGGTTATTCGGTTGGGTGATGGGCTATAGGAGGTGGATTAGTTGGGAAACTACCCAATATCCCGTAATCTCAACGAATTCCTTGCAAATTTTTATTTTTTTCAAGTTTTGAAAGTATACGCAGGATGTAGTGGTGCTGAATTCATACATATGAGGGTTGTAGTGGTGAAACAAGTGTATGTGTGTGGGAAGTATTGGTGCAGGGTGCATACATCTTAAAAAAATTGGTTTCTTAGAAGAGCAACTGAGTGATGGCTTGGAAAATAATGTAAGTAAGAGGGCCAAAGGAACATAAGAAAGTATAACCCCAACCTACCTTGCATGGTTAGGACCTCTAAGACACATAAGAAATGCTCAAGTCCATGATTCATCTAATTGATTTGGACCACTTAAGGTCTCATTACTAGCGACTGTTTTGAGGAACAAGGAGGTATCTAAATCGCATAGCCCAACATAACCACAATCCCAACTAGATCATCAAACTTCACCTAATCATCAATTATTCATGGCACAACATGATATTCTATCACACTTAGAAATTATCAAGCGATAATGGATGTGAATGAGTAAGAGAATATTTCATGAAGAATAATAAATCAAGGCGTAATTAAAATCTTAATTTCATGCAGCTTAACTATACCTCTTTAAATTAACGAATATCATCAAGGAGTATGTCAAGGAAAAGATAAATTACATAATCATTGTGAGAGCCCGTAAGGAATCAATTTGCTTACGCAATACATTGAATTCACCATTGCTTTTACATTATGTATCCATTTACAAGGCTAATAACATCATTCCTAATAGCCATTAATGAGAAGCCAACTATTATCATATCCCTCATTAAAGAGCTTAGAGGGTCAATCATAACCTCAATATGGAAGGATTCCCAACTTCATTAATATCTAATTAAAGAATCATAATACGATCAACCCATAATTAAATAAATATTTCACATGCTATCCTGCATACCCCCACCATGGGATTTTTAAAGGATCAAGTCATACATAAAATCAACAAGGACTCAATGGTGACCTAATCACTCTAATTTAAATTAAAGGAAGAACAAATCTTATTTAAAATAATATAAGAGAACTTCAAGGATAATTTAAAATCCAAATTAAAGTTTAAAGGAAGGATCAAAACTTGTTTCTAACAATATAAGAGAACTCTAGGCTACCATACTTGCATATCCATTAAACAAAAGGTCAACAACATATTAAAAAATCATAAGGAATCTCACCCTCCTTCATATCTATAAATAAAGACTATAAGAAGTCCATTTCATAGCATTAGTAAATCAAGATTATTGAGGCTACATCAATAATAAGAAAGGATATCCAAAAGACTTTACTTATCCAAGTGTAATAGGAATTAAGAGGCCCACATGAGTGTAGACGGATTGGCAAGTACCGTGTAAATGGAAGGAAATTTGTAAAATGAAGTCTCATGTTCGATTCTCACCCGGATTTACTCGTGCGCCATTCTTGCAGGCTGGGTGGTTGCACCCGGGGTTATAGTGGTAGCTAACGGGGATCGACCCCATGTCACACGAGTACGAGAACCGCGAGTTGTCGATTCCCCCAGTAAAAAAAAAAAAAAAGGAATTAAGAGGACCAAGGTTTAATTAAACAAACAATAAAATTAGTTATTAAGGTCAACGCCCGGGTAAGGATCAAGGGTGATCAAATCTTCAAACGACGATATGGTAGAAAGGAATTTAAGTGATTCCTTGTAAGAACTCTTCCAAGGATATTTCCATAAATTTTGATTCAACATAATTACATATACATAAAGGAGAAACAAACCATGTCTGACTTAAGTTATCAAGGATAATGTAAATCTTGTAGTATCGAGGAGGTTCTTCTCACACTATTTTTTTTTTAAAACTTAAAATAAGACTTATCCTCTTGCCTTGTTTAAAGGGCAAAAGGGTCAGATACACTAAGAAGAAGATATTACATAATTAATATCATTAAAGTACTAGGTTGTGCTCTTATGTAATTAAGGTACTAGGTTGGGATCTCAAACCCAACATTAGGAAAAGTTGCATTAAGAAGCCAAGAAAACAATCAGTTTTAGATTAAGATGAATAGGAGTGGGGCGACTCAAATGCGGCATGACTATGATTCGATGGAGGATTAAGAGTAGGTTTAGAGTGGGTAATGGATAATTAAGATCAAGTAGAAGGGTTAACAAATAAGTAAGAAAATAATTAGATTTTGCATTAGTCAACGAAGGATAGAGGGAAATATCATTATCGAATCGATGACAACCATTTCTTTGGGTTGAAGCTAAGAAGATAGTTGAAGGAGTGACCCCACCTCTACATGGGAACTCCAACATTGAAAAGGTAATACTCCAACATTCAAAAAGGGTGAGTTACTGGGAAGTCTAGATCGTTTCAATCATAAAATCCTATACGCGGATGCGAGTGGGATTACAGTTCTGTGATGCTGGGTGAAGGCTCCATACATTGCATCACTTCTTAAGGAAAAGGGTAAGCTCATTTTGATCGATAGAAAAGATGTGAGTAACATTAAATGCCAAAACAGTAAGAGAGAAACAAGTAGCAGTAAACGAAAGGAGAACTAACTCTAGAAATGGAAGTTCAACGATGTGCCATTATCATATTAAATTTAATTGAAATATAACTAAGGTTAATAGAAGGATGCGTTGAATTCTAACCGATCTCAATCGGTCTTTCAATCTGATCTTTAAGGTCATTGGAAAACCCTTCAATTTATTTCTTTTTCACCAGCAACAGAGGCTGTGTTGGGTTTGAGTCCTCATAACAAAACTTCAACTAACCAACCATTCAGAAAAGAACTTAAGAGATGGGGTACGAACTAGAGCCCAGACCATGGTTCTGGATATAGCAGCTCATCTAGATTTTACAACCCAGAATAAGATTCGACTGTATAATAATGGATGGTTGAATATCACCTGGGATTTTCATGGTTGGTTGGAATGTCGACAAGGGCGACTCCACCTCAGGCTTTCTCAACAAGGAAACGTACAATACAGAGATGGACATGTCTATAAGACAGATGCATGGAGGTCAAAAAGATAACTAGATGGTGATTTGAAGGATGTAACTATAAGCACCTAGAATATCGGAGAATGAAATGTGTTCTATGATAAGAGTTATGCGTTGACTGTTGGAGAAATACTATAATTTTAGAACATAATTCCATTCGATAGAGAATGATTCTACACATGAATTAACCAGAATTGAAATTGCATCTACAAAATTATCTTTTTCTTTTAAAACAAAATTCTTCCTTCAAAGGGATCATAAATAAAGATCCATAAAACCTCTTGGCCATTAAAGTAACATTCCAATAAACAATTTTGAATAGAAGATTAAATGAAGTGAAACCTATTATACAAGCATTCCATATGCAATTAAATACATCAATATCGCTTGAATGCAATGAAAACTTGAAATTTTATTTACAAAAAAATCTAAGTTAATAACTCAATAGATAAAGGGACCGATGAAGTTTGGTAATGGAGGTCAATCTCCAATTTGGATTTTGCATCGCGTACTTGGTCTTGTGTTGCTTGCCAATTGATGGAATTCACCGGTACCTCCTAGCCAATGCTAGGGGTACTCTTCTTCCCCCTTAGACCCCCAAGCTAAAAAGGGGCCACGCACACACAACCAGAAAATGCTCTAGCTCCAAGATTTCCTCACATGGTAGAGTCACCACTCTCTCCCAAGCTGGGTATCCCAACTCTCACAAGTCAAACCAGTTCAAAGTGTCCCCTTCCCATCTTGACCATTTGCTTTATAGGAGTTCTCTCACTGATCCATCCCCACTTGCACAATTATTTTCTCTTTAATTAAATAATTTTAGAATTATTCCTCCTCACACATGTCACCCTCTCTCCAAGTTTCACAAGAAATTCCATATTTTATCTTAGTTAAAAGTCAATTTCCCTCAGCCCCCGGGGGGCAGCTCAATTGGCAAGTGTCGTGATATAGCGTGTTATGTTCGATGAGGTTCCAAGTTCAAATCCCCCCGACTTACCCGTGCCTGTGGAAGGGGCATACGTATGGCACCTGGAGGTTATAGTGGTAGCGGTCGGAATCGACCCCGTGTCACGCGAGTACGAGACTGGCCCAGTTGTCGATTCCACCAACATAAAAAAAAAAAAAAGAGTCAATTTCCCTCACATTTCCCAAATGAGCTCCTTAAATCACTCCTAGTTGTCTCTTTATTCCCAATATTCTCATTTAATGACTTTCGCCTTACTAATTATGAGTTGAGTTAAAATACGAGTCTTCCTCTAGTTAAACTAATGGTAATTAGAATCTAGATACCATTCTATGCGTACACATATTCTCTTAGCTTTATTCATTTCTTATCTTAAATCCCAATTTGGTATTTTGTTGCACACATGGGTTTTATATCAAATCTTTAGCTTTATTTCATTTACTTAATTCTTAAATTGATTTACCTCATTCTTTTTTTCTTTTAATTTAGTTAATAATTTAGTTTTACTCCGCTTACAAGAACCTACACTTAGGCTTAATTCCTTAATAGGCTTAGACTTTCACTTGGTATTTACAATTAAAAATTTAATCTTTAATTAGTTAATTAAATCAGACAATGTTTAAATATTTTACAAGGTTTAATTATTCGCTCAAGGTTTTCAAGGCCACCTATATTCATTGACTCAAGTGTTACTTACGTGACGTGCCCTTCAAGACACAACTTTGTGCTCCAAGGGTGCCACTCGCCTTTTGACCGGTTTTTGTAGTTGTCCAACTCTTGGAGTCAACACTCCATTTGGATGACCTTGTGAGAGACTAAGGGATTCTAAGGAATAAGGACTCTGTCTTATTATGCACCCATTATAATCTTCATGAGTGAATGTCTCTGTCTGTCCTGACGACATCGTGGACCTATGTAATGTCCTCACTTTGGGACATCATCATAGGGCAGAGACTTATGATGACCAGAGTAGCCAGATGGATGTTATAGCGAATACAGGGGTATTTGAGAGGCATTGTGGGGTCCAGTTGGCATTTATCATCATATTCCATCATCATGAGCCATTCCGCATAGGTTGGCTTTGGTTTCATTGCATTCAGACGATTTCCATGATTTTGACTATTTTGAGCTATAAGTCAATGGAATTCACTGAAGAGGTCATTTTGGGCACATTAGTTGGAGGAACCTCTCAGTGTAATAGCTCATTGGAATTAGGAGGACAAACACTACAGGATGGGATGGCTAGAAGTGACTTTCAGTGGCCAGGGAAGCCGCAAGGAGAGATAAGGAGCTTTTCAAAGGTGAGCCAAGGTGAGCCAAAAAGTATAAAGGAAAGGCAAGGGCCTCTTCTCATTAATTCATGTATGATCTTATTTTGATTTCTGGCTTCTAGCTAGTGAGCCCAATATTGGGGATTTTGAGGGTTTTGACATAACAAACCCTAGAGGATGATTCGATGGTGAAATATTCCACCTATCTTGTCCCAAGCTTGGTCTCGGAGATGCAATACTCTCCCACACCATTCTAGTTCCAGATCTACTCAGTTGCAGGAGGATTCTACATTAGTTTCATGTGCAGATAGAGAGAGGGCGCACCAGTTGAGGGATTCCAGCAAGAGGGCCGCACCATCTTTGGAGAGAGATTTGTTGTAGGAGATTAGCAGGGCCATTGAGGATTCTATCACTTGGGTTTTCATTGCAGGTCCTTAGACATCAGATCTAGTGCTTTCCGAGATAGTTTTATGGCCCATATTATTTCTTGAGCAGTGGGGCGAATTGAAGAGAAGGAGGGCATTTTTGAGATCCAGATCTAGTCCGTTTGGAGGGGTTACACTTCAGATCTGGCCCTGAGACTTTACGTAGTGACTTGCAGTGTCCCGATCTATATTTATGGAGAGTTTTAGAGCATTTGGAGGCCTCCTTCAGCAGGGCTGAATTATCTAGGGTTTCAGTCATCCAGTGGGGCACACCATTCAGTGGGGAATTTCATATCTACAAAGATTGAGAGGGATCTTGGAGATTCGGTCACCTGGGTTGTTCTTACCATCACCCGATCTATCTGTTGGCATATTTATTAGGGTGATTGGACACTTTTGGAAGCAGGGCCAAATTATCTAGGGTTTCAGTCATCCAACAGTGGGGGATTTCAGATCTACAGAGATTGAGAGGGATCTTGGAGATTCGGTCACCTGGGTTGTTCTTATCATCACCCGATCTATCAGTTGGCATATTTATTAGGGATATTGGACACTTTTGGCAGAAGGGCCGAGTTATTGAGGGTTCCAGCCTTCTATTGGAGTGTGGCATTCTTCAGCTGGAGAGTTTGATATTTAGATCTTCTTGTATTGATCTTCATTTCTCATTCAGCCTTTGGAGGAATCTTTTGTATTAGCGGGAGCATTTTGTAGCAACTCTTATCTATTGTCTATCTTCTTGGCCATCTATTAAGCATTCGAGATCGGCATCTTCATTGTAGCAGGTTTCTCTATTTTATGAATAAAGAAGAATTGAGATGTTCTGGCTTGTCTATCTTATTGCATATGGTTGAGGTATGTTCCACGGTTATCTCTTTTTGTTATTTGCTGCATACACACATATAAACACATCTAAAAGGTAGATCAACAAAGTGTTTGACGAAATACCTCACTCAGAAAAAGTTTAAAAAAGACACCAAAACAGTGATGATCCTTGCATAATGGCTTGGGATCATTACAAACTCTCAAACTAGGTAATCATTAACCTACAATTCGAGCCACGATGGGAGTGCTAGTAGGTTGTGGAAGGGATGTTTCCACAACTCTATCTCAATATCTAGTTTATGTGCATGCCCCACTTACTCCTTATGTCAGTTTGATTAGAAAGCATTCATTAACCTACATCCATCAATGAAACACTATCAATGATCCATATATAAAATCATACTATAATCGATCATAGGTCAAATATGTATAAATTAAATACTTAAACCAATACAATCCACTCTCTGACTCAATCCAGAGTCCAAGGAGGTCCATTGATTCCATCGGCATCCACAATCTGTCAAGTGTCCTGCACATTTAGGGAAAACTTGTCAATATCATCTGTCAATAGATATATATCAATTAGCATTAAATCACAACCATAAAGATCATCATAAAAATCCCTGATCGAAACAAATAACCATGTACTATAATCGGATCACCTACACAGAAGTGTCCTCAAAGAATAAGTTGATAACATGAGATCACAAGAGAGGGAAGTTACAATTTTGTAACAAATTTCTTTTCTTCTTCTTTATAGTACTCCTACACTGAAAATAATTTATTTCAAAATATGATATGCTACAGATACAAAAAATATTTGTTACGGCAACATAACTAGTAGTAAGTTGATACATAAAAATTGCTACCTTTGTATTCATTCTCTACAATATCTATATTTTTTTCTATAGTAAATCCATTAAATAAAAGAATAGATAGATTTTCTTTTTCTAACTGTACCAATAGTAAATTATTATATTCATTTCCTACTATACTAGTTACAATTCTAAATGAAAACAAATATTAAACAAATAAAACATATCTAAGTCTGCTTCACAACTGGGGACAATTGAGTAGAGAATCAAGTTCCTCCCAACCATAGACCATAACATAAAAGATCACTTGTTCCTGTCACCCCTTATCCTAATTGTTTATTCAATAGGGACTAAAAATTTGTATCACCCTTTCCAAAATAACCAGATTTTGATTATTTATTAGAGCCATCAAACTCAAATCCTCATTCACAAGTACTTAGGAACATCCTACCTCCTCTATACTTATCTTTTATTGTGTTACACGTAATAGCTTGCATAGGTCTTTTCCCAATTTAGCCTCATCCCTAGCCCTAGGGAGTCTTCTTGGCCTAAGTTTGTGTTAGCTTGTTCCCTCACATCCCACATATTTGGGAGTAGGTTTGCATTGGTCCTCATGGAAAATATCTACTCTAGTAGTTGTTAGGATATTTAGACACTTAGGATTTAGTTAAGATCTACTTGGTCTAATTTGTCATTAGGTAAAAGTGTGTTTCTTAGTGTGTTTCCTTAGTATGCATTAGTATGCATTTGTAGTTAGGAAATACGACAGACACGATATGTTCCCGACATAGAGTGATCTGACGGTTCATATTCTCCTCGATCTTAAAAACCATTGATCCATGGATTAACACCCGATTGGTCCATGATATGTATTTAAAGAGAGTGGATGGTCATTTTTCGATGATCGATTGTGAGAAACTCTCTTGTAAAATATCTCTGTAATCTTTTACTTTTGCATTAATAAAATTCTTTAAGTGGTCGCATTAGGTGGGGTCGTGGATGTTTCCCTTTAGCGGTTTTACCATGTCAAAACATCAACGCGTTGATATTTTAAATGCTTGTGTGGGTGGTTACTGAAGGTGTTCTTCCTCTGTTGGAATACCTATTTTGTCGAGCAAGGTATTAGAGCCTGTCTGAAGACCTGCTCCTAATGTAGATCGAGATTATGAAGCGAGGTTTCCTCATCTTCATTTTCTATCATTTATGTACATTCCTAGGCTGAGAGTACTATTCCATTGCATCTAAAGCGCTCGTTTCCATTAGGAACACTTTTAATTTGACTCGAAAAGGTTTCCTTTTTCCCAATATACGACCATTTTAGTCAGATCTAGAGGTATAAATCCTGAATACAGATTTTTTAAATTTTTGCAGAGTATTATTTTGGTTTTATATTATTTATTTTTGGGTTGCTACTCTTTTAGATCTGTGTATTCTCTTTTCCCTGTGCCTTGTACGATCTTGGAAAATTAGAAACATATAGGAAAAGATGCATCTTCTAAGTAAGATAACCAAGATCTTACCCTTATTGTCATCGAGAAGCAGAATTTTTTCCTTTTGTGAAAATAGTTTTTTTTTACCACGCTCTCCAAGGCCATCTTCAACAACAAAAACAACAACAACAATCCTCTTGCTAAACAACACAATATGTTTTTCTAGACCATTTGGTTAGAAGTGCCTTATTAAGTAAGAGGTTTTGAGTTCAAATCTCTCTTTTTGTTACTTTTTTTGAAAAAGTTCATGCTCAAATTGTAAAGTATATTTCACTTCAAGTATAAAAGTGAATCATTGTAAGTAGCTTTACTATTTTATTTTAGAGTTATTTATTTTTCATGTAGTTTTTATTTTATAAAGTAACTTCATTATAAAAGTGATCCCCACTTCTCCTTATAAAAGTGGGTCACTTCATAAAGCAACTTACACCACGTGGTCATTTGGTTACCATTTATGCATTTTTCAAAATGGTCATAACTCCAAGAAGAAACATACTTGCCACAAAAACAGGCAATATAAGGGTCCCAAACCCACTCCCACAACTTCTACTCCTAATGATGACAAAGGAGCAAAATATAAAAGTAACAAGACTGACAGATATTGCAAATTTTGTGATAAATATGGTCATGATGAGTCTAAATGGTTTAATAAGATGATAGATTTAGAAGCAATGATGAAGATGAAAAACATCAGTATCGATTCTAATTCTTCTTCTTCTTCTCATGGACATGCACTTTCTACTTCTGGTTTCTCCTTCAATACAAATTCTACTTATTCTTCTGATGAGTGACTTATTGATTTTGAAGAATCTTATCACATGGCTAAGGATATAGACATATTTTATGCTCTAAATGAATGTAACACCAAGAAAATATTTGTTGGTGATGATAGATATCTTAGTCTTGAAGGATCTGAAGCGATTCATGTAGAAAACAATCATTTCAATGATGTATTATGTGTTCGAAGTCTTTCATGTAACCTTCTATCAGTGTATCAAATCACTCATTCAGGTTAAGGTAAAACCATAGATTTTTCACCTCACCAAGTTGTAATAGAGGATCTAAAAGATCCTAAGCATGTTCTTGCAACTGGAATTGTCGATGATATTACTAGGTTGTACAAATTTGAAAGCTTTGGGTCATCATCTTTTTCATTAGTCTTTGTTAATCATAGCGATGACTTGATCAAACTTTTGCATGAGCGGTTTAGTCATCTAAACTATCGCTCATTGCAACAACTATGTAATCAACAAATGGTGACTAGTCTTCCTCTTGTTTCATGCAGAGATGGTGTTTGTGCCGGTTGTGTTATTGGAAAACATTAGCGGGAAAATTTTGAAAAATGTGCCTCTTGGCATGCCTCAGGCCCTTTGCATCTTTTTCAAAGTGATTTGTGTGGTCTGTAACATACCCCCTCATTACGACGACAACCTCTTATAACAAATGGAATTTTTTTTGTTTTTTGTTTTTAAAAGTGTGTGCGCACGTGTACAAGAGAAACAAACATTAAACTTTGCGCTGCCACATGACGACAAGCATGACGCATGCAACTGCGATATCAATCATAAGGATCTAAAATCCACATAAACATATGCAAGCAAGGAACGACTATCAATCTATAGATAATAATACTGACTACCCATCCGTCCTACCCTGCAGTGGTTAGGACCCCCAAGACACATAAGCAATGCTCAAGCCCAGGTTCCCATAGATTTTAACCATTTAAGGTCTCAGGGCTGGCGACTATTCTGAGGAACATGGAGGTGTCTACATCCCGCCTGACACCATCAATACCAAACTAAAAATGCCTAGTCTACCAACATCAAAGATTAACTAAGATTCGTTCTATCAACCACATTCCATTTAACCAAGTGCGAGAGTACTTCTTACTGTTAAACATCACACATTAACTTTAATTAACCACGTAGTAATAATATAGCTCTAAATCAATCCATCATCATCAATATTTAATGGCGCATTAAAACATTCATTCTATCTACATGGTGCAAGGGTTGTTAGTCCAATAATCATTGATAAATCTATAATGCAAGAAAATATCAGGATCCATCGTTCATTAACACATAAATTCCTATTGCGCACAAGTCTAAGGTCTAAAATCGAAAGACATTCAAGGCTACCTAGTCTAGCATGTGAAATATGCATACCCGTTTTTAATCCCAAATCTTCCCCAACTATCCAGCAACCATTTAAACTATTTAAACTAGAAGCAACCATTAAATAACCAAGAAGCAATTAACCAGCCTTTATCAAAAGCAATTCAATCCATGCATTAAAAAGCTTTTAAAGCATAAGCATTAAAGCAATAACACTATAAGGCATTAAAAATTTAAAAGCATTATACTATAAAGTATTAAAGGTTTTAAGGAATTAAACTATATAGCATCAAGTTTTAAGCATTAATCTATAATTCATGAGAAGGTTTTAAGGATGAACTAATAAAGAATCAATAAGTTTTAAGCGTTAAACTATAAATCATTAAGAAGGTTTTAATCATAACCAAAACACAATATATGAAACAGATTAGAAGGAGTAAGACACAAATTACATTCGGCAAGGAGCTTCAACCCTAACAACACTTTAATGCAGGCAAGCTCACAATAAAAATACAGCCATGAAGGTTGGGTGAGCTTGCCCCGAGATACGGGAGCATTCCTGTGTGGTCGCGAAGGAATTGAGGTGGTGTTTCAGCCACCAGGCGTGGTGTGCAGCGGTGTAAGAAGTCATTGTCATTCTAAAGTAAAAATGGAAAAAGTTAGGGAAGGAGCACGAATTACTCTGGGAAGGGAGCATGCATTTTGCAGGGTTTAACGCTGCCCAATGTTGGAACGCAATCCTCTTACTGACATCTATCTCTATTCCACCCCACATGGTTTTACTGGCCATTGACTCTAAAGGGTAATAAAAAACAGGGTGGAACGCTACAGCTGCCGAAACAAGAGGTAAAGGGAAGGCGTGGGTAAAAGGCCACGGTTGTAAAGGAAATTCGAGTCCCCAAAAATAGCTTCGCCACGCATTGAAGGAAACAATCAGCTGTAATCAATGGCAAAATCGTCAGGAAGGAGATACCCCAGGAAAAACGCGCAGAGGTATCCAACAAATGTGGATAGAAGATTGCCGATAATAACATGTAATAAAAACTCATTACCCAATAGTGAATTGTGTTTCTAAGAAAAGGAAAGTTGGAACGATGGTTACCAGAGGTGATAATTGAAAAATGCATGGACGAGGTCCTGAATTGAAATCATCCATAAAATAACAATTTGCATCCAAATATTTATGCACGCAGTGTCCTCTTGTTTTAAGAAGCCAACATAGCCACTTAAGATGGGGCCTATGCAGGTCGCAAGGGGAACCCCACAGCCTGTTCATTTTCTTCCCTAAAGCCATTACTGCCACGCATTGGTAAGGCTCATGCTGGAGGCATTATCCTGAATAAGGAGTTGAGATTCTCTACCGAACCATCAACTGCTGCTCGGGAATTTGAGGTAGCTTAACTCTAACCAAAACGACACCATGAGGGCAGATGCTAGTCGAGGGAGAGTTGTCCTGGCACAGTCATGTCCCAATGCCAAGAATAAGAGTGAAGGTAAAAAAAATTCCGATTAATGAACGGGGTACAGTGCGGCCCAAGTTAAATGTTGTCCAAAATGGTTAAGAAACCACAGGGTAAGGAAAAATGTGTGGCACAAGGAAAACAGTGCATGATTCCACCATCGAATGATACTAGCTCAGGGTTAGATCTCTGTTAAAATGATGAAGCATTGAGTTTAGATGGCCATTAACCCAAACATACAAAAACCCAAGCCAGCAAGATAGTTACACAGTCAGTTTACCCTATTGGTGAAGAATATGCAGAACTAGGTTAATAGCCGACCACATTACCTATGCGGAAGATACATCCTTCAAATTTAATAAAATAACTCCATAATTTCTTTCCCAACCCTGCCCAATTACCACAGCTGGGATAACATGCAAATAGTTTAACTTCTGTTACCACAACTACCAGTGTAGAGTTAAGGATTTTACCACCGATACAAGAGGACAGTGCAGAAATAAAACAAGTTAAACACAGAAAGCAACCGCATATAGAGGTTTACGCTTATCACATCTCAGGAATATAAAGCCATGAAGAGTAGCGCAGAAGCATAAGATCCCAACTAAGGAACAGTAAATCCCAACCCGAACGCTGACCACAAAAACCTTAGGCAACAACGAATGGGCAGGGGCTCAAGACCGAATTCTTCCATTTACAACCAACATACAGATCAAGCATAAATTACCAATGCATTCTACTCTACAATTAACGAGCGTACCTTTGCCTTATCTCCTGCCTCGTATGACATCCATGCGCTCCGTGCTGCTCCCGCTCGTCGACCGTCAAGACCTCACTGGTACCTCCCAGCCAATCGCTAGGGGTACTCTGCTTCCCCTATAGCCCCTCGAGCCACAAAGGGTCCACACACTATCCAGATGGTATGTCTAGCTTCCCATCTCGCCTCGCAAGGCCGAGCTACCACTCCAATCCGAGCTGGAAAATCCCAACTCCTCACAAGTAATCAGTCAAGTCACAAATCCGGCAACGTAACGTTACACTAACAGTCGATCCCCTTCTTCCTCATCTTCCCTTTCTTTTATAGAGTTTTTAGACCCTCTAACTTTCCCTAAATCTCTTTTTAAATTAAGTTTTAATGAAATCTTCTAAAATTTCCCCATCGTACAAGTGTCAATCATCCCCCACTCTCCTCCAAAATTTATTTTCTTTAATTTATTAATTGTCTCATTTCCCTCACCCACCTAGAGTTGCTCCTAAATTTATTCTTAGGTGTTCCTAGATTCCCCTTCACGTTTAAATACTTTCCCTAAAATTGTAGTTTCTAATTTAGTTCATTTTTAGAAGGTTCTTAATTGCAGATTCCTTACTATGTTGACCTCGCTTTTTACCATAAGTTCACCTCTTTCCCTTATTAAGTTTCCCTCATTCCTAAGTTTCCTAATTTTTATTATCCCCTTCTTTCCCCTTTTTATTAGAGCCAAAAATGGTAGTTGCACTATTTACTCCTTCCTTTTATTATTAATTTTAAAATCTTTTTATACTTCCACAAGTTAAATAATTTATTTTTTCTTTACAATTTAAAACCACGGAGTAATTAAATTATTACTCTCTTCATTTTACCCCAAAATTTATCAAGACTAAAACTATAACTTAAGTGGTTTTTAGTTTAAATTTTTATTTTTATTTTTATAGGGTCTTTTCTTAAGGTTAAACAAAATTTTATCCTAGAGAAGTTTTAGACTTAGGACTTAGATTATGAACTGGGCGACAATTATTTAGGGAAGTCGTTTTAAGAATTTCTTAAAGTGTTAAATGTCTTAGGGCCATCTAGGTTTGTTCCTTCATCAACATCAATGCGACGTGCTCTTTAGGACGCACCACATGCTCCAAGGGTGCCACTCACCTCGTTTGTTTCTTTTGCGTGACGTGCCCTTCAAGATGCACCACATGCTCCAAGGGTGCCACTCACCTCGTTCATTTATTTTGCGTGACGTGCCCTTCAGGATGCACCATGTGCTCCAAGGGTTCCACTCTCCAACTTGACTGATTGGTAGACATCAATAACCCCTGGAGTCAACACTCCGCCAGGTGAACTTGTGGGAGACTAAGGGCTCTAAGGAATAAGGCCACCACCTTATTGTGTGCCCTTTAGAATCATCGTGAGTGACTGTAGCAGTCTTCCCTCACTTCATCGTGGATCCTCTCAAGCTAGGTAATCGTTAACCTACAGTTCGAGCCACGGCGGGAGTGCTAGTAGGCTGTGGCAGGGTTTCTTTCCACACCTCTCCCTCAACCTCTCTGGTAATTGTGTGTGGCCCCTTTACTCCATATGTGAGTCTAGTCGACAAGCTATCGTCATCCTGCATCATCAAAAAACGTGTCAGAACATGTCCACATCATATCATCAAATCAATGTAATATCACAGTAAATAAATCAACCCAAATAGCACACTCCCGAACTCAATCCGGAGTCCAAGGGGTTCCATCGATGCCTCTTTATCCTCAAGGTCCAAAACCCTGCACACTCAATAAAACTGAGTCAGTAGAACCTATCTGAGTCAAGAAGTAAAACATAATGTCATCTATCATAACGCATCATAATCAAGGACAAGAGTTTTAATATTATAAAAGTCCAGATCACTTGCGAGCAAGTGTCCTCAAAGAATAAGTTTTCTCAGTGTGCCAGAGAAGGATGTTACATACACCCCCTTTTGGTCTATACTTCATCCCGAAGTTTCATGGTATAAATGCCGAAATACATGTATCACAGTATCATAAGTCTATCTATCAAAAAAAAATGGAAATTGCTGGAGCATATCATATGCGTCCTCCCAGGTCACCGAGTGCGGATTATAACTGTCCCACTGGACCTTGACTTGATCTACCATTCGATGTCGTAAATGTCGAACGTGATGATCTAATATATAGACCGGCTCAACCATGAGCGCTCCCTCGTCCGATACCTGCAAGGAACTCATGTCAATCACATGTGTAGGATCACTAATATAATGTCTCAAAACAGATACATGAAAAACATCGTGCATATGCCTCAAAGAATCAGGCAAGGCTAGTCGATAGGCCACGGGCCCCTTTCTCTCCACAATCTCGAAAGGTCCCATGAACCTAGGAGAGAGTTTAGCTCCCTTTCCAAACTTGATCAAACTCTTATGCGGTTTAACCCGCAAGAAGACTCGATCTCCGACCTCGTAGCTATGGTCGACTCGGTGCGCATCGGCATAACTCTTCTGTCGATCCTGCGCTTCTTTAATCCTTTGTCTTATGGTTTGCATTTGGTCTTCCACTTCTTGGATCGCTTCTGGTCCCACTAGAACCCTATCCTCAAGCCGATCCCAACTGAAGGGCATCCGACACAGTCGCCCGTAAAGAAACTCTAAAGGTGCCATCTTAATGGTGCTCTGGTAACTGTTGTTGTAAGCGAACTCTACTAGAGGCAATAATTCCTCCCAATGCTTTTGTTGGTCCATCACGTACATGCCCAACATGTCTTCCAAGGTTTGGTTCATTCG
>JASDQU010246814.1:0-16048 GCA_032191745.1 Picea mariana
TTTTAATATATATATATAACGTGTCCTCCGTGTCTTATTTCTGGGGGTTGTTGTGCCCGTGTCGGATACTCGTATTTCCGTGTCCCGTGTCCTCGTGTCAGGTGACTTAGCTCATTATTGAGTAACTGCCCTAACCCTTCGTCCTCCAAAGAGATAGATGATCAAGATTAGATCCTTCCCTCTCGAGATCAACGGTTGTGACTTAGTTGTCCGTTGAGTTCACTTAAATCACTTAAGTGACCCAAACTTCATAAAGTCACTTTTACCCATTAAATATGAAAAGGATCAACTTGACTTTATAAAATCACTTTATAAAGTCACTTAAGAGAGACATTTGCTCGGTCTCTTCTACATGCTAGGCGTCGCCAATGCAGAAGTACCTTTGAGCTACAAAATCTAACACTCCATCTTAGCGAGGGAGGTACTTCTGGAACCTCCTCTAGAATCTATCTCCAACTCCATCATCTCATCTGCTGCTGTAGCTGCTCCCTCTGAACTAGAATCCTTTGCTCCCACTGCACTGGAAGCCTCTACAACTGCCTCCGATGATCTTTGAATTGAAGACATGCTCCTAGGAGTCTCTTCACTCTCCTGAGCATCCATCTGTGTCATTTCATACCTACTGAGTCTTCTGAGAGTATTGGAAGAAGATTGAGTACCCGGTATCGACTCCCTCTCCCGTGCAACCTGCCCACTCTCCAACACTGACACAAACTCTGAATCCAAGAATCCATTGGATCCAACCACAGGTTGTCCCAACAACGTGTACACAGTACAACCTCTCATGCCTGACACCAAGCAATACTGCTGTGTCTGGAGTAGCTCTCTCTGGATATAGAAACACCCGTGCACAGAAGAACGAAACTATAAATCCATCAATCTCCAAGGTTGACACTGAGAGCAAGCTTACTGTCATCTCTGGAATAAACAACACCTCGGCCACTTCCAAAAAGCCTCCCAACTCTAGCTAGAATTTAACACTTCCAGCTTCCTTCATTGCAAGTTGTGAGCCGACCCCACTATCCATAAAACAGTCTGAGCCTATTTCTGAAAGACTAAGGAACATTGAACTCATTCCCGTCATATGTCGAGAAGCTCCATTGTCCACAAACCACGCTTCAATGTCCTCGAACATTGGACAACCACTGCCTGGAGGGACTAATCATCAGAGAAAATTCCCTCTCGAATTTCTCAGAGAACTTAACAACCTCAACTGATGCTGATACCTCTGGTTCCTGCTTCTTCTTCTTCTTGTTCGGACATTGACCAATGTAGTGGCCAGTCTTGTGGCATGCAAAGCATTTCACTTTGCTCAGGTCTTTCTTCTTGTCTTTGCTCTTTCCCACAAGAGCAACATTCTGCTCGTCTGCACCACCCTCTGCCCTCTCCTGATCTCTATTCCGAGACCCCTCTCGGATCTCCTCCCGAGTAAAGTCATCCCATAGTCTGCTCCAATTTGGGAGATTCTCTCTCCCCACCACACACTTCATGAAAACCTCCTACTCTTTGGTGAATCCCTTTAATGAATCTTCTATAATAACCTGCAAGTCCCATGATTGATCTGATCTCTGTAACATTCTTTGGTCCTGCCCATCCTCTAATGGCTTCTTTCTCGACTGCTATCCCCTCCTCTAAAACAATATGGCACAAGTAATGAATCTTTGGTCCTGCCCATCCTCTAATGGCTTCTTTCTCGACTGCTATCCCCTCCTCTAAAACAATATGGCACAAGTAATGAATCTTCCTTTGGTAGAAGATGCACGTACTTAACTTGGCATACAATTTATACTCCCTCAATACTTGTAGCACCATCCTTAAACACTGCTCATGCTTTTCTTGAGACTTAGAATAGATAAGTATGTCATCCAAGAAGACAATGACAAACTTATCCAAGTAATTTATGAAAATACCATTCATCAAACACATGAAGACATCTAGTGCATTTGACAACCCAAATGACACCACTGCAAACTCATAATGGCCATACCTTGTTCTAAATGCTGTCTTGTTGATAACTTCTTCTTTTATTCTTACTTGATGATAGCCTGGCCTCAAGTCAATCCTGGAAAATATTCTTACACCTTTTAGTTGATCAAATAGATCATCAATCCTTGGCCAAGGGTATTTGTTCTTTATGGTAATCTTATTCAATCGTTTGAAATCAATGCATAGCCTTAAGGTCCCATCCTTCTTCTTCACAAAGAGCACTGGGGCACCCCAAGGTGACACACTTGGGCATATATACCCCTTTTTCAAACGTTCTTCAAGCTGCATTTGCAATTCTTTCAACTCTGGTGTGCCCATCATATAAGGAGTCTTGGACACTGGGGCAACTCCTAACACCAAATCATTGGAGAAATCAATGTCTCTTCCATGTGGGTTGCATAAATCTGACATCCTTTCTTGAAGCTCTTCTTCAATTGCATGGCTGAAATTTCTCTAATAGATACAGGCCTTGGAATCCCTTGTACTTTTCCCGACTGCCCTTCCTCATCAAGATAGGTGAATGCCTTATTGTAACAATTTAGGAGAGCATGATGCTTGTACAACCAATCCATACCAATCAAATAGTGATATGAACCCAAAGGTATGATGTTCAAATCTACCTTTGTGCTAAGTCCATTCATGTCCATTGGACAATCCTTGACCAGCTTAGTGATCCTTCTCTTAGCACCTATGGCTAGCTGAACCAACCAAGATTTCTCATGTTTGCTCCTTTGCAAATGAAATCTTTCAACAAGATTAGTAGTTATGTAACTATGACTAGTTTCAGAATCAATTAAAATGGCTATGGGCTGATTATTAATCTTATCTTCTACTTCAATCACGGGGGATTGGTACTCTGCTTGCTTGTTATCCAAGGCTACATAAATCCTTGGCATGCTTTGTTGGAATTGATGCTTACATTAGTTGAGTTAGTTGTTTGGTGCAAAAGCTATAAATGCAAAATTTTCTTTAAAATTACCACTGTTTAGACTTAAAATGCATAATGTATGTCTAGTCATATAAATAACTTGAAGTCTCTTATAAGGCTGTTAACAGAATTTGGTGCTAAGGTAGAAGATGAAGATGCAAAGACAATTTTGTTAAATAGTCTACCTTCAAGTTTTAACAATGCCGTCTTTACTTTAAGTCAAATGTCTTCACAAATGTTGGATGAGATGATATCAACACTTTTGGTGGAGGAAAAGAGGCTAAATGCATGGGATACAGAAGGTGATTCTCAGACAAAAATTGCACTATTTTAAAAAAGAAGGATGGGAAAGAGCAAGGCAGGTAAGAGTGAAGTTGAATGCTACTACTGCAGAATATTTGGTCATACAACGTGGAATTGCAAAAACTGTTCTAGTAATTTATTAAAAGGGAAGCTAAAAGAATCAACAAATATAGCCATTGATGAATATCCATCGGATTTAGATGATGGTAATGACTTCGATGAAGGAATGGAATCTCAAACGTTTTTAGAATAGGAACGAATAAGTTAAAAGCTCAGTATGGATGGTTGTCGAGTTAGTTCAAATGCTGTGGATCTTGGGAATGATCCCTCATTAGTTGTTGAGACATGCATGTGGATTGCAATCTACTAGTGAGGTTTTGATACATGCATGTGGATTGCAATATACTAGTGAGGTTATGAGACATGCATGTGGATTGTTGTCCAGTGATTGACTTCGGGAGATTCGTGATTTAGGAGTTTAGGGAGGTGGAATCTGAGAACATGGGAATTCAACTCAGGGGCTACACCTTTACAAGGGTTATGAGGCAGCTTGATGGAGCTCAACCTGGTCGGGGAACTATTTAAAAAAATGAAGCTTTTGAAGAATGTTTGATTATGTTTCTTGTTGTGTATTCAGTGTATGTGTGATTTCAGTAAACTTTTGTTTTCCATAATGTAAGCCTTAAGAGGGGGTGTTGGAATTAATGCTTACATTAATGTAATAAGTAACATTTTGTAAGTGACAAATTAGTTTGAGTTGTTAGAGATGGTTGAGATATTCTCTCAATCTCTCCTCCTAAATTAGGAATAAGTTAGATTTGATAACAAACTAAGAACTCTATATAATAGAGTCATAGCAGATTGTAAAAGTGTATGTGATTCATAATATTAAGTGTGTTTCTTCTTCAATTCATTTTCTGTATTTTCTTGTGGAGATTAAGAATTGGGAAGAGACCAACATAGAGAAATCTGCATTCAAGTAGATTTCTCAATTTGCTTCTGCCTATGTCCTCAACTCTATCAGCCTCCTGGCTATTGTGAACAATCCTCATCCTTTCTCCTTTGTGAGGGCAATCCCTATACAATTGGTCTCCCTCACATCCCCAACATTTTATGGGTTGTTGTATTGGCCTTTTCCCAAATGAATCTTTCATCTTGGGCTCATTCTGTGCTGACTATCCTCACTGATATGCTTGAGAGCTATTTCTGTAAAATGGTGGCTTAAAACCTTTCTTTCTTTGCTCCATCTTTCCTTTCCTTTTGTCATCCCAAGCCTTTTGGAAAGCTGGTCTTCCTCTATTTTACTCATAAAGGTACTTTGTTTTTATTATGGTCTCTTCTTGGGCTCATCATAATGTATCTTATCACCATAGAAATGAGGTAGACCACTTAGAAATCTTTGGATTTTAACCTTCTTCTCTTTTATGAAGCCAACATACCTCAACAATTCAAGGAATCTCCTTTCATACTCATCCATTGTCATGGTTCCAAGCTTGAGTTCAAAGAACTCTTTCATCTTCTTGTCATAATAATTCTCTGATAAGTACTGTTACTGGAAATATCTCTTAAATTGCTTTCGAGAAATTCTCTTTTCATCAATCTGCTTAACCTGCTTGAGTTGATCCCACCACATCGATGCTTTTCCTTGAAGATGGCAGGTTGCAATTTTGGCTTCTACATTTGATGAATAATTGTGAAATTGGAAATATTTCTTCATCCCCAATAGTCATGTTTCTGCATCTTCATCTTTCTTGCGATCAACATCAAAAGTAGGACGCTTAATCTTCCCAAGCCCTCCTTGCAAATCATCTACCTCAGACCTCCTCCTCTACCTTCAGACAGGGGAGACACTTGGGCTGCTCTCCGACATTGAATGTGCATGGGCTCTTCTGGTTGAGTGTCGTGGTGAATGATGATGATGCTGCTGTCTGCTAATGCTCGTTGATTGTCTAGATCCTCTATGATCATCCCTCCCATCATGATATCTTGATGCTTCTACTTGCTTTGCACTAATTGCTTGTTTTGTGCTAGAATCTTTGTTGATTTGCTTTTGCAACATATTCAGACTCTGTAGCAGCTCTTCTTGAGTCCTCATCATCTTTTCATTGTTTGCTCTATAGCTCTGCACTTCCTTTTGCAGGTTTCTCATAGTTTCAACCAGCTCCACTAGCTCCACTCCGTTTCTGTGTCCATTGGACTCAGTCTCTGTATTTCCCATGCTGACATGTAAGTCTCTGATTTCATCTGCATGATTGTAAGATTCTTGGGCATCCTCCATATCTTGTCCTCATGTAGGAAATCATATATGCTTTCCTGGATCTCTAATTCTGCAAAAATGTTTATGCAACAATTGCTACTAGAAATAGGCATATTGCATTTTTTTTTAATTAGGGTACAAGTCATTCTTCATCATAATTTATGAAGAACACATTCCACCAAGTCGAATTCTGATTCTTCAGGCACATTCCTCTCCTAATAAGATTTTTGATAACTGCTCGCTCGCCCAAATCTGGGCTTCGGGCTGATAGTTATGGTCTATAGAAATTTAGACTGTTTTCTCATTTTTATCCCTCTTTGCTCTAGGTGTCTTCTCTTCCATCCTGTACAATTTCAGGTACCCATATTCCAATTTTGGTTCCATGGCTGACTTCTCTGGTCCATGAGATTTCCATAGACTACTCCTACGCCCCAAACCGACTTATGAGCAAGGAGTTATGTTCTCTAGAAGTAAACTGGTATGTAATTTATACCATGTATTGTTTCAGCTGTAACTTTCTTATACGAGCTTTGTTTTGCGCTCAGAATGTCTTGTTGGAGAGCTCTTACCGAGTTCTTTCATTTAAGCAACAAAGACTATATGTACCGGTGGTACATATAGTTCTTAGGATTATGACACCCTGAAAATGCTATTTAGGCTCTCAAAATGCCTCTCCAAGTTTATGACCTTTGAAATCTTGGAAATTTCGTAGAAATTTATTGAATTAATGCAGGCCTGGCAACGTTGATGTGGTACACGGGTCCATGTGGCAGCCAAAGGGGATGCCATGTCACCCCTTTATTCCACGCTAGAGGTACAGTTTGACTGCTTCACAGTTTAACACAGGGACGGATATCAAATTTCCAAACTCTCGGATATCTACCCATTCGTCTTTCTCAAATTTATCGGATATTCGCCCATCCGAAATCTGGATTTTCATTAAAGTTCCATTTCAGGAAATTCTGGATTCCTGGGTATACTAGTTCTGCCTGCAAGGTTTCGTTTGCATCCGGGATCCAGACTTCTCGATCTTTCCAAATATCCACTATCTAGAATTTGGACTTTTTGAAAAAGCCCCTTTTCGAAAATCCCAGATTTTTGGATGGTCTGGCTTCCACTGCACCATTCCACCATCCGATCGCGCCCCTTGGTCTTCCATCATGGCTCTACTGACAGCCCTTTGCTGACATGTCCTTTGACAAGGCATGTCAACGCGGCATTTTTGGCACCACATGTTGACATTGCATCCAACTCAGCATGTTGACGTGGCATCCGAAATTTTTGGAAAAAGTCCACTTATGGGTTCTTTCGAATTCCCAGATGGAGGGTTCCACTTCTCGATTTTGCCATCTGGATTTCGCTTTTTAATAAAATCCCATTTATAGAGTTTTCCGGATTTTCAGATGGTCCGAGTTCCACCATTCGACATCCAGACATTTGCAAAAATCCATTTATTGGAAACTCCGAATTTCCAGATTTCTCACAGTTCCTCCTTTTGGGTTCCACCATCCGGCCTTCGCCATCACGAACATGCCATTGTGGCCTTGTTGATGGGACATTTTGTTGATGTGGCACTCCTACCTGACATCCCAACTTTTTATTAAAAACCCATTTAAGGATTTTCTGGATTTTCAGATTCCAGGATGATCATAGTTCCATGGGTCAAGGTTCCACATCCGACATTTGGGGTTTACAATAAAAGGCACTTAAAAGAAATGCTGGATCTCCTGCTACCACAGTGTTTGCCACTACGACCAGCCATCGTGGCGCTACCACAGGAAAACTGCCACCGTGATCGTCCATGTCATTGTTGACATCATCCATATGGAAAATCCCCAAAATTTTCATAATTTCAATTTTTCAAAATTTCCAAAATGCTTAAAAATTCGAATTTTCTTTTCCCAGCCATCATGGAAGCTCTGTAACTTAGCTTCCCACGACCAATTTAGTCTCTGTATAGTCAATTCAACCTCTGCACTAGAAATTTGACTTTCCTGCGTCGATTTCTCACTGAATTCCACTACAGAAATTGGGGCTTTTTGTTCAATTGCACCCAAATTTCACCATGACTGCTTAGCGAAGTCTTCAATTTCGGCCTTGTTCTCGACCCATACAGTTCGAGTGCCATAACCTTTGCTCTGATACCGATATGTAGTGTCCCCCACTACTAATCCCAACAATTTAAAAATTTTCTGATACCAATTAACTCAAATGCTTGCATACTAAAAACATCCATACATAGGACACCATTTTTAAAAACATGACTGCAACTAAATTAACATTCACACAACAACATACAAATGCTCATAACTGAGAGTTTGTGCACAACACCCATAATTAAAAAACAACATAACAGAGATAAACACTTATCTTTTAAAACAAGTGTGCAACCTGCTGTAAAGGACAGATGTTCCTCCCAACCGTAGAATTTCTTCTCCAAATCTCAACAACAAATCACCCCCGAGCTGGGGTTACGAATCCACAAGAGAGGTTGTCTCTATTGTCCACTCAGAGCCCAATTCTACCCACAACAAACTACTTTTCCTACAATTATCCCAATCCTCGAGCTCTCTTCCCCTCAACCTGCACAACCCAAGGAGCGAGATCCCCCCTTCTCTGCACCGCAACCCCTCAAGCTTTCCCACTTCCCTACAGGGCTCCAACACAGGTTGGCCATGAATCTCTCTTGTTGGGGATTCCAGAGATGTCAACTGCAAGGAAAAATCACAACAACAAGCTCATGGCTGTAGGGTAACGTCTCACACAAAATCTCACTCTACAGGCCTAACAACCTGCTTCTTGATGCATTTGCAGCTCCAAACAGCTACCACACATGGCCACTATGGATGCCTTCAAGCTCTAACACTCTGCTGCCCCTTGCTGTCCCAAAAACCTGCATCTAAAAACTCTCCTCTTTTCCCATATGAATTTCCTTTTCCCCCGAGCCAGTTGACTTTCATTCTCCCCAAGATAGATTGTATTTCAGCCCCATGCTTCCAATAGCTATGAGATGTGACTTCTCCCACCCACCCTCTTACATGTATTCAGTGATTGGGCTCTCATACACTCAAGGGAAAGTTACAAGGTTTACTCAAAACAATAATGTTAGGAATGGCTTGGGATTTAAGACACATAAATAAAACTCCCTTTTAGACCCCTCCTCTCTTGTGGAAACTCAGCTCCTGTGACTCTGCCCATGTCCATATGCAACCGACATCACATTTTATTTTATTATCATGATATACAATGTTTACATACTACATATTTGGGCCCTCAACTATACATCATATTTACATTACATATCGCTAATCCAGGGATTAAAAATGGGGATGTTACAACCATGGTGATCAACCTCCCCCTGCCACGTGGCACCTTGGTTACTTTATATGCCTTTCTTCAAAAGGGCATAACTTTGACATTTAGAGTTTGTTTTCAGTGCTCTTTTTTTGAAGCTGCCAATTTTTTCAAGAGCTTTCCATTTGGACAATCAATTTTTTCTTTTGAAACTTATTTGCATATTGTAATATGGCTAGTCTAAGTGATCTCCTGAATACTAGTTCAAACTATTTCTCATGGAATTCCCATATGGAGGATTTGCTACGAAGTTGGGGACTTTACTAGGTTACCTTGGAAAGAAAAAATTACCCCTCTTAGTGCATTAGAGAAAGCCAAATGAGATAATAAAAATGACGAAGCATGTGGATTAATAAGAGTGTCCTTCTCTAGTGATATTCAGTTTCATCTTCAACAAATCGAGACCCCAGACCTGGCATGGCAAAAGCTAGAAACCGTGTTTGGTAAAATAGAGAAAATCGGGCCCACCAACTTGAAAGCCAATTTATTGTTTTAAATCCCAATGATTTCTTTAGCATTGAAGATTTTCTATCTAACTTAAAAACACTTAGACTTTTCTTTGCAGAAAGTAAGACAATCAAGACAAATGACCCACTTATATATATGTTATTCTTGCTAAGCTTGACAATGCCTATTTTGTTTTTGTGTCTACTTTCACTCCATTTGAGAAGCTATTATTAGTCAAGGGGCTACTTACAAAATGCCCTCTTTTGAAGCTTTTTGTGATTCTTGGATTAGAGAACACAATAAGCTCTTGCATTTTGGAGTGATCAACACTACAAATTACATCTAACAAAGTCTTAGTGGCACGACATACTGATACAACTAAGCATCCAAAGAAGCAACATCCTCGCAACAACAAATAAAACAAGGGTCCAAAACCCTATCAACCAACTCATACACCCAATGGTGATAAAGGAATTAAATCAAAAGGCAAGAAGACTAAGGGACATTGTAATTTTTTTAGCGAGATGGTAATTTGGGGTCTAAATGTTTCAAGAAGATGGAAGCCTTAGAAGTAGCAATGAAGAGGCATAACATCAATCTTAATTCTTCTTCTTCTAACTTTTCTTCTCATGGGCATGCACTCTTTGATTTTAGTTTTTCCTTAAATACAACATCTACTTCTTCTTCTAATGAGCGGCTTATTGATTATGGAGCATCTTGTGATATGGCTAAGGATAAAGCCATATTTTTTGCTCTTAATGAATGTAACACCAAGCAAATATATGTTGGTGATGATAGATCTCTTAGTGTTGTAGGGTCTAGAACAATTTAGTTAAAGGATGGCCATTTTAATGATGTATTATGTGTTTCAAGTCTTTCCTACAACCTTCTATTAGTATATCAAATCACTCATTCAGGTGAAGCTAAAACAATAGAATTTTTGTCTCATCAAGTTATAATCAAGGATTTAAAAGATCCTAAGCTTGTCTTAGCAACTAGAATTGTGGTTGATATTACCGGTTTGTACAAATTTGACAACTTTGGGTCATCATCTCTTCCATTAGTTTTTATTGTTTATAGCGACAACTTGAACAAACTTTGGCATGAACGATTTGGTCATCTAAATTATTGCTCAATGTAGCAACTATGTAATTAGAATATGGTGATTGGTCTTCCTCTTGTTTCTTGTAGAGATGGTGTTTGTTTTGGTTGTGTTCTTGACAAAAATCATTGGGACAGTTTTGACAAACATGCCTCTTGTCACAACTCGGCCCCCTTGCAACTTGTTCATAGTGATTTGTGTGGTCATCTTTTTTCTGCTTCTTTCTTTGTGTTCAATTACTTCTTAACTTTCATTGATGACTTCTCTAGATGTACTTGGGTTTATTTTGTAAAACTTAAGAGTGATGTTTTTGACATGTTTTTTGCCTACAAGGTCCTTGTAAAAAAACGTGGACATCAACTTTAGAAGTTAAGAACAGATAATGGAAGCGAATGTGTTAACAACAAATTTACAACTTACTACACTGCGTAGGGCATTCACATCCTACATATTGTTCCATATACACTACAACAAAATGGTGTTGCTGAGAGAAATAATCACACATTAAAAAAATGGCAAATTGTATTATTCAATCTAAAAGATTAAGTCTTCATTGGGCTAAAGCCATTAATTGTGCAAATTAGATAGTTAATCACACTCTCACAAAGGGTTTCAAAGATATAACACTGGAAGAAGCATGGAGTATAATTAAACCAGATGTACGCCATTTTCATGTGTTTGGTAGTGAAGCATGAGCTCACATTCTTGATGAGAAAAGGAAAACATTACAGAGTAAAAGTGAGAAGTGCAGTTTTGTTGGATATTCTGATGATGTAAAAGGTTATAGAGTTCTTCAAATTCAACTTTGTTAAGTTTGATGAAGGTCTCTTAGTCTGTGAGTTTAATTCAACGTTTGTGTCATCTTTGGCTTGCGAGCCATCTTCAATGATTGTGCCATCTTCTATTCCCAACTTTTTTGTTAGTGCTCCTATTCTGGTTTCTTCTTCAGATGATGGTAGTGAGGATGAAATCCACCTTCTCCTGCTCACCTTCCTCCAGTTGGGTCCATTGAACATGAACTTGCACTAGCACCAAAACTTCTTAGATGGGTCCATACAACATGAGAAGTGGCGGGTGATCCTTCGGATCAACGTCATACACGTTCACGGTTCCAACAAGTCTCCTCTCTTTTGGGTCAAGTTTCAAAGACTTGTGATTGAGAGACATTTGCAAAAGCTTTTGGCCATCCATATTGGGATGCAACAATGAATGAAGAATATCGTTCTTTAATGGCGAACGATACTTAGGATCTTGTACCTCTTCCAAAAGGAATAAAACTTGTCAGATGTAAATGGGTGTATAGAACTATGCATTAGATGGAAGTGTTGAAAGACATAAGGCTCGATTAGCTGCCAAAATATTTTTAGGTAGAAGGAATTGACTATATTGAAACCTTTGCCCTTGTAGCCAAAATGAATTTCCATCCGCCTTGTTCTAGCCTTAACAACTTCATATAAATGGAAGGTCCATCAAATGAATGTCAAATCCACCTTGCATGGGGATTTACAAGAAGAAATTCACATGGAACAACCTTCTGGCCATGTTTAGAGTGATTCCATCCTTGTTTGCCGCCTTAAGAAATCTCTCTATGGCCTTAAGCAAGTTCCTCGGGCTTGGTATGCTAAAATGGATAACTTTCTTCTTGAAACAAACTTTTCTAGATTTCATTTTGACCCCAATGTCTATACCAAGAAAGTGGGTAACTAACTCATAATACTTGTTCTTTATGTTGATGACCTTATTCTCACTGGTAGTGACCCCAAACGTTTAGCTCATGTGAAATCTAATCTTAAGAAGAAATTTGAAATGATACACTTAACAAATTTGCGTTATTTTCTTGGCCTCCAAGTCTTGCAAACCAAGGAAGGAATTTCCCTTTCCTAGACTAAGTATGCATGTGACCTTCTTTGCCGTTTTCACATGGAAGATTGTAAACTAGCCCCATCTCCCTTCTAGTTTGGAGTCAAACATGTTGCCACTTGTATTACACTTGAAGTAGATGTCACTTTGTATTGTTAATTGATAGCCTTTTGTGTTTGACTCATACTTGTCTTGATATTTCCTTTGTTGTTGGTCTTTTTGTTTGGTATATGCAAACGCTCCATGAGAGCCATTGGAAAATAACAAAAATGATACTTTGGTATACTCGGGGTATAGTTCAATTTGGTATACATCACAGTTCAAGGGGGGCTTCTTTGTTGTTTGGTTTCACTGATTTTGATTGGGCTAGAAACTCTGATTTTGATTCTATTGCATGTTATGTTTTTTGTCTTGGTTTCAGACCCACCACTTGGGCTTGTAAGAAATAGTGTTCCCTTCCTCTTTCTTCCATAGAAGCAGAGTATCGAGTAGTAGTTAGTGCAAGTCAAGAAGCCTTTTGGATTCAACAGACCCTTTCATTGTTTGGATTCCAGCAACAATGTTCGAACACACTTTGGTGTGATAATCATAATGCCATTTAGCTTGCCAAAGATTCAGTTCAACATCAACGCAACAAACACATTGACGCACACATGCGCTTCATTGGAAAGCTTTTTCAAGATCGCATTCTCGAAGTGCTCTATTGCCTTACGGATGATCAAGTTGCCAACACTTTCACGAAGTCTCTTACATAAGCAAAGTTTTCCAAACTTTGATCTATGTTAGGAGTTTATGAAGTTGTCATTAAGGGGGGAATTGGTTCCAATGCCTCCTCCTCCTATTGTTTCTCCCTTATAAATCCTTTAATCCTATCCCAAGTTTTTCTTAAGGAGGGGATGTTAGGATATTTAGACAGTTAGGAGTTAGTTAAGATCAACTTGGTCTAATGTGTTTTTAGGTAAAGTGTGTTTCTTTAGTGTGCATTTGTAATTATCTAATTTGACGGTCATGATTATGCTCTAGACTAAAGTGATTTGATAGTTCATCTTCTCCTCGATACTAACAAGTATAGATCCATGGCATAACTCCCAATTGGTCCATGATCTCTATTTAAAGAGCATGGAGGGTCGTTTGCTTATGATCGATTGTGAGAAACTAAAATGTAAAATATTTACCTTTTGCATTAATATATTGCCTAAAGTGGCCGCGTAGGCCATGGATTGTTTCCCTCTTTGAGGGTTTAAACCATGTAATATACTAGTGTACAAATCTTTGTTCTGTTTGTGTGAGTGTTGTCTTAAAGTGTTTGACCTGTGTGTTAGTTTTTAGCTCGTGAGGTGAAATGTTCTACCTATACCACTTGGATTCATGAATCCTTTGTTGCTAGGAGTGTCTCAGCTGTGCCGAAGTGTCCTAGGCTAGCTGATGGACACACCAAGGCCCAGATCAGCCTTATTATCTCAACCTAGATTAGACTTAGGCTAATCAACAAAAAGTTTACCTTGAGTGGAATGTGGGGCCCAAGGAGAGAGGGTGCATCTCATGAAGGAGGTTGCTAGTGGAGTGTGGGACCCTGTCCAAAGGGGGGCGCACCACTTAGTGGAGAGTGGGGTCTAGCTCAAAGGTGGCAACCCCAATCTCAACCATTGAGGCCCAAGGCTGGGCACACATCTCAAGGCAAATGGAGGTTGGAAGAGGGATAAAAGGAGGTTGAGGGTGAGAGGACACACACATTGCTCATTTGTGTGATTGCAAGTGAGTTGAAGGAGGGTTATTAACTTATTGAGGCCGAGGAAGGAGGGAAAGTAGTGCTAGGGCGAGCAACAACATGAGGAGGGTGTTTTCAATTGTTGAAGGTAACAGGAAGGAGGCCATATCAGGCACCCAACATCTGCCCACACTCATGCCAAGTTTTGCCGCAGATAGAGGGGCGAAAGGGGGCCATACTGTTAAAGTTTCTGCTATTATTAGGTTACTTTCAATTTACTAGATAACAATAACATAGATAGGATCACTGAGAGAAACACAATCACAAGAGTACACAAGCATTTATCCTGGGAAACCCTCAAGGGGAAGAAAACCCAACAAAACTTCCTTAATATAGATAGCCAATACAATGCCAAGACAATGAACCAAACAACACATAAATTCCTCTCCCAAGGATGCACCTCTCTCTCTCTTCCTTCTTCCGGCAACAGGTAACTGCAACTTCCTTCAATACTTGCGCACTAGATGAGTGAGCTGCTGTGTGTGTCCAAATGAGGCGTTGGCCTCTCTTATTTATACAGTCTGGCAAGTGCTGAACAAGTGTCTTTTCACTGGCAGGGCCGACTTCTCATTCTGGGTGGTTATAACCACTTTAATATATTCTGGGGCCGACTTTTCATTTAGCCTATTACAATTAGGGTTTGACCAATCCGCAAAAGGGGATTTGGTCAATTACAATGGCCGACATGATCAATCCACAAAAGGGGATTTATATAATCAATAATAAATATATTTTATCTTTATCCACAAAAGGGGATAATAATATTCTTTGCAATTACATAATATTTTAACACTCCCTCTTAACAAGAAGGATATTCTTTATCTTTTGACAGGTCACCGGATGTCAACATCAACTAGGCAGCAACATCCATTGGATAACATCATCAATTGGGCAACATCATCAACTGGGTAACATCATCAACTGGATAACATCATCAACTGGGCAACATCATCAACTGGATAACATCATCAACTGGATAACTGGAGGCATCCACTTGGTCATCTGGCATCATGATCACTGACTGGCATATCTATAAATCATCGGAAGTTTTGTTCTCTTTATCTTCGTGCAAAAAATACTCTTTCTTTCTTTCATCTTTACGCATAAGTTACTTCTTTCTTATCTTCACACAGAAGATGTCTTATCTTCACATAGAGGATGTCTTATCTTCACACAGAAGATATTCTATGAGTTTTGCCTTTCCTTTTATGTTCTCCCTTCTCTTGTAGTCATATATCTCACCCATCCAATAGGGAGGACTACTACCATAGCTTCACTCCTAGTCATCCCACATGAACTAGAGAAGCTAAGATGCTAGCCTCGGTAAGACTAGACTCCCTTTCCATGATCCATGCAGGATCACGACACAAACCTCAAAAGCCAACTAACCATTCCACATCGTCAAGGTTTTTGTTCCAGGCTACTCCATCCTTGGCTAGAGGAGAGTATCTGTCCGTTGCCCCTTGGAGAAACATCCACACTCCTCTCTACGAGGTTGGTCACACCCCTCTCTACGAGGGTATTCTAGCATGTCCCTAGAGTATCCAAAACTCAACACTTGGACAGAGGCCAACCTTGGCAAATTTCTCATTCCCCTTCTCTACGAAGGTCTCTTCTCTTTTTCCTTCTTTACGAAGATCTACCTGTGGGATTGCTCATTCCTTCTCTACGAAGGTCTCTTCTCTTTCTCCTTCTCTATGAAGGTCTAGCTATGGGATCTGAAAAAATCTCTTGTGGTCCAAAATCTTTTCATGGTATAATACCATGCTACCCATCTGCAGGGCACCATCCATCTATTGGATAGCTTTCATCTTGATCAAAATATCTGGGCACCATCCATCTGCTTTTCTAACTGCATCAAATTGCGTTCCTTCATTTCGAACTCGGAGACATGGCTCCCTCTTGCACCAAGCTAATAGCTTCTAATCATCATCCTTGAAGTTTTCTTCTGTAATATCCTGGGTGCCTTCTTGAGTTCGAATATTTCTTTCTTTCTGTCTTCATACTGGATCAACCTGCTCCCTCTGCATCTATAAGAACGGT
>JASDQU010246824.1:4808-16612 GCA_032191745.1 Picea mariana
AGAAGTGATGTGTATAGTTTTGGGGTCCTCCTCCTAGAGGCTATCACTGGACGAGAACCAGTTGACTATGGTAGATCTACAGGAGAGGTACGTCTATATTACATTATAACTGTATGCATTTTCTAGGTATAACCAAGAGGCTAAAAATGGAGATACACTCATAAAATTCACATTGAATAATTACACGGGCTCATGTTGCAGGTGAACCTTCTTGATTGGTTAAAGAGGACGATAGGGAATAGATGATCTGAAGAAGTTCTAGATCCAAATATGGAAGTAAAACCATCTACACAAGCTCTCAAGAAGGTGCTTTTGGTGGCACTAAGATGTGTTGATCCGGATGCAGAAAAGAGGCCAAAGATGGGCTAGTTTGTGCACATGCATGAAGCAAATGAATTGTCATTGCATGAGGTAATTTGTCCCACTCCTCCCCCAATGCCCTTATATCTATTTACTCAAAAATTCATTGGTTTAGCATAAATGCCTACAGGCTTGTATTATATTATAGTAAAATAGACCTCAATGTTAAATTCATTTAATTATAGAATCGAAGAAACAGAGCATACCGGGCCAGACACATGGAAGCTGGGACTCAAGATAGAACAACTTACCGATTTCCAAAAGGCAGCCCTGCTTCCAGAGCTGGAGGGTCAAAAGAACAACAATGATGTGTGGACGAGACAGATGATTGATGTCCAAACAAAAATGGTCAGGAGATATGAATGATTTCAGGCATGGTATCGTGCTTGGTTTCCAGGATTTTATCTTTTCAATTGAATTCTGTTAAAATTTTTAGAACTCTTCAAGAAGCAAGACGATTGATAACTATTAGCTAATGTTCCTTGCATTCTTATACCTATCACATGAGAACTAGCCACTGGTTAGCTTATAGAATACTATAAGGTACAATGATCTTTCTATCCAAATTTGATGGTTTATTGGTCTAAAGAAAGCCCACAATAAAGCATATGGTCAGCTATTCCAAATGTTGGGACCAAACAAAGCTTTGTGTGACATAAAGGGAAAAAGATGGGCAAGCCTTCAAGATTTCTATGATTTAGGTAAAAAGTCAGTGGGACTCACAGATTAAGCAGGCCTTTGTGCTTACAGTTACTGGTTTAGCTGAGCATGTTATCATGAAGTGATGGACTTTTTATGTTTGTCTTTGAGGTGTTTTGGATTGCTTGAGCCATTTCCCAATGACAGTGTAAAAAAGGTTTTTTCAAGGTTTATTCTTCACTTTGTTAACTTATAGGATATTATAGTATAGATACATCATTGTTGATATTATCTCTGACAAGTTCTTAGTCACGAAGCACATATGTTATACAGCTATAGCTTTGAACCTCTATGCTCATAAAGATGGTACAAAGGCTTTGGTCATGTTGTATTTTGTGTACCTCTAGAGACCAGGTGTACAATAACGCAGTTGGTCCAGTTTCAAACTTGACATTATAATAATTATTTCTATTTTTCTTCTGCTACTCTAGTGGCCATAACTTGTATCTTTTCTTCACAGTAGTTGAGAATATTCTTGGCATGCTTTTGGATTTTTTTCCTAAAGGGTTTCTTTGTCTCTTCTACTGGGCTTTGATGTTTTCCATGTACTTTTTTTGTTCATCATAGAAAATAAGGTTTGGCAACTTTTATTTTCCATCCACCGAAATGTTTATATAAAAAATAACTTAGTTATATGTATGAATGGAATTAAATAACAATCTTACTATGTCTTTCTCAAATTGTTGTTTTCATAGTCCTTCATCTCAACAAACTAACCTTTTTGACAAAGTGAAATTAGTAGTCTGTAGTACAGATACTTAAAGTCCTTTTTAGCTACATGCCCTCTAAGTACAATCTAAAAGAACTATAAGTTTCCCCAGATATCACTAGGGTTTGATTGTGTCTTTGCTTCGTTCCAAACACAAAGGTAAAAATTTGAGACTTGTGTTATTTAGGTCTTAAATATGCTTTTTGATCTTTCTTGATTTCTTTGTTCATAGCATGAAAACAAAATTTAGTTTCTGTCAGTAACTTGTCCATTCATGCTGATTTCAGTATCTTTGGCATGCTTGAAGGCTTGAACTAAAGTTTGTTCAACAAGTCAACAACTTCCTAAAAATAGTATTGTACAAACATCAACTGCCATATTTACTATTTATTTACTGTGTAGTTTGGTTAAGAATTTGAACCCTGTGCTCCACACTTTTGGAGGTTCATGTTAATATCTTGCATATTGCTTTGGCCACCTCTGAGGCTCAATTAAGGAGCTCTTAATCATGGATGAAGCTCAAAATTTCTGTAGCTCGAAGGTTGGCATTTTAGTTAAACAAATTTAGTTTATGTCGGTAACTTGCCCATTCATGCTGATTTGAGTATCTCTAGCGTGCTTGAAGGCTTGAACTAAAGTATTTTCAACAAGTCAACAAGTACATAAAATAAGCATTGTACAAATATCAACTGCCATATTACTATTTATTTACTGTGTAGTTTGGTTTGGAGTTTTAACCTTCTGCTTCACAATTTTGGAGGTTGATGTTAATATCTTACATATTTCTTTGGTTACCTCTAAGGCTCAAAATTAAGGAGCTCTTAATCATGGACGAACCTCAAAGGTTGGCATTTTAGTTAAGTTTTATATATCCTCGGAACTGTAGGCAATATAAAATTTTTTCTTCATCTGAAGAAAGTGGTTCATGTACTCCATGAGTGTTATGTCAAGCCCCTTGGCATACACAAAAGAAAGGCCTATACAGAGCATATAGCGCTTGGAATTGGAACATGGTTTGGTCCAGTTTCATCATTACTCCTATTCTTAAACATTGAGAATTCTTAACCTCAAGGAGAAACTTTGGACGTGCTTTTCAGAGAAACTGATGTTCTCTTGATATGTGATAACTTGTCTATGTTCAACATTGAAATGCCATAATGGTTATGATATTATTAGTTGGTAGGTTTGATTAATTTTTTATGGTTCTGCTATGGATGTCATTTAGAGAAGAGGAGATGAACATGTAGTTAGACACAAGTTCATTTTTAAAGTGATTTTCCATGCACAAATTTTGCATACCTCATATTTTAGGTCTTCATGCTTGTGGAGATGATACCAAGAGTAATCTCATTAGGATAGAAGNTCTTAGACGTGTATGAACTTAATGTCAGTTCATTCACCATATTGGGTCTTTTTATCTCTTAGACACTCTCGAAAGAAAAAACCCAACCTTTAGTGCGAGGGAAAGCCTAAGGAAACTATTAAGTGGGTCACTAGCTTACACCTATATGACTTACTCCTCCTTTGGGCTTGGAGTGACTATTAGGTCTTGATATCGATATTGTATTTTTTTTTTAAATACCTACACAAAGGTGGCAATTGTGACGTCTTTCACTCTCTTCCCGTCACTCTTGCCACGTCCAAGACATCTCTCTTTCCACCTCCAAGATTGTCTCTCCCATAGCAACCACGTTGGAGCTAGTAACTCCAGGCTGTAGCAGTTACCACCTGATGGACGTCATTCTTGCCATGTCCAAGAGTGTCACTCCCATAGCAACCATGTCGGAGCTAATACCTCGTCCCGTCGGTCTTCCCACCTTTAGAACGTCTCTCTTGCCACCTCTAAAAGGTCTCTCTTGCCACCTTTAAAACATCTCTCTTTCCACCTTAAGAATGTCTCTTTTTCCACCTTTGAAACGTCTCTCTTGCCACGTCTGAAACGTCTCACTTGCCACATTTGAAATGTCAATATTTCCACGTTTGAAATGTCCCATTTGCCACATTTGACACATCAGTATTGCCACTTTTTAAATGTCCCTAGACGTCGGTCTTACGATGTCAATATGGGGTTGGAAAATCCAATTTATGATGACACATGGCGTCATATAACGTCGCAATACAGAAAAAAACTAGGTCGTTGAAAAAATGACATCATGTGAAATGACATTTGAGGGGGTCTGAGGTTTGTCGGTCTTCCGACAATAGAAAGTGGCAATTTCATCGAACGTGGCATCAGAATTTGACCCAAATTCACTAGTGATTATCCCAAACGAAGTAAGAATTCTTAGTCAGTTCAAGAGTAAAATCCCAGAGCTCTTAAGATTCTAGTAGAGTGTTGGAAAAGAATTAGAAGAAACCCTAAAATGTCTAAGTTTGGATTGAGACTGTTACCTTGAATAAAATTGACATTTTAATTCAGGATCATTCACAATGGTTGATTCAATGTAGCAAGTATATTTCGACTATTGGTTGGGTGGTACTACCATCAGAGTGACCAAGAGAGGGATTTTAATAGGACTCCAATGAGGGAGACTTTGAGTTAATAAGGACCATTGATCTATTGGAGAGTGGCCATGGTGTGTTGTGGACTATTGGATCTAGTTACTAGTGTATCAGAATAAGGGTCGTTAGAGGTACGGAAGAAGGACTAAGAGAAGAGTCGGACAACTTGGGAGTCTGAGGACCATCGATCTTTCAGAGCACATTCCGTGAGATATCATCCATTAAATGTAGAATGGGTTGATATAAGGAGATTGGCCTTAGGAACTTGATTATCACATGAGTATGACCTTCGATTTTGTTTAGACCATTAGATGGCATGAGTTAGGAACATTGGATTCGTTAGAGCATGTGTCGTCAGAGTGGTCCTAAACATTCAATTGAAAAGGTTTTGATGGTGAAGACTCCAAGAATGAGAATGAGTCATCAATCAGGAAGAGGGTGATGGGAAACAACAGTCATAGATATGTCATTGGTCCCACCTATCCATAAAATGTTACCAAATGAGGAGGGAAATAACTACGGGGTAAATTGAGGCACCAATGAAATCAAGTCCTTTAATCCCTTCTTATGAGGGCCATTGGATCTACCACCATGATCCATCAGAGAGTGCTCGTCGGAGTAGAATCTAGTTAGATACACAGTTTACTCTAACGAGAGAGAGTGTGAGATGCTCCAGTTCGTGAATCTGGTGTCGAGAAAATATTGTAACTGTTCAATTGTGTATATCCAGGTTCTCGGGTGTTTTCAATAGCCTGAGAAAGGAAAAATAGTTGGGACATGACATCGGATGAGGGGATTTTAGTGAATCTCCACATGTATTATTTGAGAGAAGAGGATTTTTTTGAAAATCCCACCAACTTGAGAGTGAATTATGGGGTCGGATGCGTTACAACATGCATGAGCTAGTTTACTCTACTTTTGATGCATGAGCTAGTTCACTGTAATTTGCATGCATGTGTTAGTTCACTCCACTTTGCATGCATGAGCTAGTTCACTCTACTTCAAATGCATGAGCTAGTTTACTCTCCTTCGCATGCATGAGCTAGTTCAATCCACTTTGCATGCATGATTTAGTTTACTTTACATTGCATGCATGATCTAGTTCGCTCCACTTTACATGCAGGATCTAGTTCACTCCACTTTGCATGTAGTTAAGCCTATCATAGTTCCATGACTAATTCTTATATATTACATTCTACTGCATTGTATTGTATGGATTATTCATTCATCCTTGGATGATTATTATTGTTTCAACGGTTAATGAGAATTGAGATTGATTTATTATTCTCTTGTATTTTCTTCTTCTTAATTGATATTGTATCGCTTTTCAATTAGATTCTAGATCTTGTAGGTGTGCAACAATTTATACATGGTATCAGAGCTTGATCAATCCTTACACTCATACCACCACGCAGGATCATGGATGGTTTATGGGGCCTTAGCCATCATCAAATACTAAAAAAAAGTGTATTAGGATATTATTGAATCTTCTTTAGATCAAGATCCTTGAATAGGTACTCGGACCAACATGTAGGAAATTTGTATAGGGTATTTGTCCTTTTAGTGGGATACAAGTAGGTTTTTTTCACTTGAGATGTGTATTGAAGCATAAACATGGTCAAAAGGGAAACAATGTTCCTAAGCTCTAATCGAACATTCCCAATATCAAGCATAATGAACAACACCTAGAAACCTTGACAAGCACCCTCTATAGGGAGTTTGTAACATTTGAGTTGAGTATGGGTGTCATTGTGAGGTTTTTGGCATCATGGATGAGGCTTGGGTATGTGACCATAATTGGGGGATGAAAAAAATATCTTGTGGCCCTAAACCTTGCTTCTCACGATCAAGCACCATGGATGAGTCCTCAAACCTCCATATCTGACATATGTTGGCTAGCAATCACCTCCAAGGGTGTTATGAGAACCATAACTAGGTTAGTTGTGCACCAAGAATGCATTTACAAGTACAACCAAGGTCACAGGAGGAAAATAATGGGAATTATTCCAAACATGAAACTTGTCGCACTCAATTTCCATAAACGACACTTATTACTCACAAGGATTCTAAGGCTAAGGTGTTGAATGCATCTTCAAATGACCACATAAGACCCTTTTATGTTTTCTTTGGCTTGTTAGAGGGATATGGGAACCATGATTAAGCCACAACACACACCCTAAACAAGAATGTGTCATGGACCCACAACATGAATCATTCATGGGGCCATGGTTGGGGTTCTTAGCATTTGAGCGTGATATGGTTGCCATGAGTAGGTTTTGTGCACTAGAAAGGGGCTTTGAGGTATAATCATGGTCGTGGGGGGGAAGGGTGTTAATATCTAAGGGGAGGAAAACAATTTGGCCTTAGTCCCTAAACATTGCTTCTAAGGTTAAATCACCATGAAAAAATCCAAAAATCATAACACAAACCCTCGTTAGGAGGTATTTTCCATCAAAGTTGGATATCGATGTCATTAGGATCTTTGTTTTTCATCAAGGATGGATTGGAAGGCCTTGAACATGGTGAAGGAAGGAAAACAAGTGCCTTGGGATATTGTTGAATCTTCTCAGTCTCAAGAGACTTGAATGAGTCCTTGAACCAACACATCAGTCCTCTGTATGGGTTCTTTGTAGGCCTTCAAGTGAGATACAAGTTCCATGAGTAGGTTTTGAATACTAGAAATGGGGTTTGGATTCCTAAACACAGTCAAGGGAGTAAACAAGGTCCTTAAGCCCTAATTGAACCTTTTTCAGCTCATGTGCTATAAACAAAACCTAGACATAGTGACATGAATCCTGATTAAGGGGCCTTTTCCCTAGGAGTTGGATATGAGTGTCATTAAGATGTTTCATGCATTGTAGTTGGGTATTGAGTCCTTTACTATAGTCATGGTAGGGAAACAACATCATTTGTCCCTTGACATTGGTTGGCGAAGGAAAAAAACAACCTTGGGACCTAAACATAATGTGTTTGGCCCAAGCACCATTAACACATCCTTAGACAACCACATAGGATAACATATGGTTTGTAAGACCTTGGCCATCATCAAAGACTAAAACCAAGTGTCTTTGGATCTTATTGAATCTTCTCAAGATGAAGATCCTTGAACAATACTCGAACCAACATTCATGAACTTTGTAAGGGGTCTTTGGCCTCTGAGTGGATACAATAACTATGAGTAGGTTTGTGCACTGGAAATGTGTGTTAAGGAATAAACATGGTCTAAGGGGAAATAATGACCTTAATCCCTAATTAGACCTTCTTGAGTTCAAGGACCATGAACAACATGTAGGAAAAATGACATGAGCCCTCTCCAATTTTTTTTTTACATCTAAGTTGAATATGGGTTTCGTTATGAGGTATTAAGTTCCTGACCATAGTTAGGGGAGGGAAACAAGAGAATTTTTCCCTAAACCTTTCTTCTCAAGCTCAAGCATCATGGACAAATCCTTGAACTACCACAATTAGTTTAATTTTGCACCATGATTAGCTTAGTTATGCACCGTGAATGGATCTATAAGTCTAACCAAGTTAATAGGATGAAAACAATGACCTTTTCCCTAATTGATGCTTCTTGATCTCAATCACCATGAAAAACACCCACAATCCACAAAAAAATACATCTCTTCGGATTTTTTTTATTATGAGTGGTTTACCAAGGGACAATATGATGTTTTTACTGATAATAATGGGTCTTTCCATCTCGATAATGGTCAAAGAAGTATAACAAGGTCCTTCAAAATTTAACAAAGTTTTTTGTGCTCAATTATGGTGAAAGATGCATTGAAACACCACATAAGACATTTCTATGTGATCTTTGGCCTCCAAGTGGGATATGGTTGTCATTAATTGGTTTTGGGTAGTAGTGATGGGTCTAGGGGCCTAGAGCATGGTTAAAAAGAAAAACAAATGACCTTACATAGGAAAATGAAGCTTTTGGGCCTTAAGCACCATGAACAAGGCCTCCAACCATGACACATGCCCTCTATTTGGGGTTTTTGACCCCCCAAGTGGTRTTCAAGGTGASATTAKGTGGTTTTGCACAAAMTRGATGWGCCTAGGRCCCTARSTAYRGTCGAGAGAGAAAAATAGKTCCTAATGCTAAGATTTCCTTTTGAAACATGTAAAGGTGAGGGAAGTTTTTCATAGTTATGAATTTATGTAATAAAAACTAGTGCATGTTATTTCTTGTTATTTCCTATTTTCCTCTAGGTGTTGGATAAGTTGGTTATTTGGACTACATAAACAAAAAAAAATCCATTTTTCATCTCCTCAATCTTATTCATCACTGATAAAGCTGTGCACACACAAAGCTCTCTCTCTCTCTCTCTCTCTCTCTCTCTCTCTCTCTCTATAAGTTTAAAATACATGGGCCTTTTATCTCTAGAGTATTTTTTTGTTGTCTCACGCATTTAGAAAACAAATTATAAGGTGAACTTGAATTTATTAATTTTAAAAATATTTAAAATTAATATTAAAAAATATGGAAAATTAGTCTTAAAGTGAACATATGCATTATAATTTAGAGGAAAAGTATCATACTACTCTTAAAAGTAATCCACATTTCCATTACCACTAAACTGAACAAAGACATTATACAAAAACATATCTCATTTCCATCAAAACTAAAAAATTGTAAATAAAAAACTTTAATAGTATTATAATTTTCAAAAGAAAAAAAAACTATAATTGGTTCTTTTGCATTTTTCTGTTTGATTTGCCTGAAATCAGGGCAAGAATGATTGGATAATCCATTTTTTCAGCACACTAAATCCATTTATGCATTCAGAAATACAATTTAAACAAAAAAAACAACTATTTAATTTATACATTCATAAATACAATTTAAACAACAAAAAAACAACAATTTTGTTGAGATTTACATAGCCAAAAAAACAAAAGATAAGGCCTTAAAAAATAACTCATGTCACCCTACAGATTTCACATATCTGTAATTATCAAAGATAAAGTCTCCATTTCGATCATAGACCCTAATGTTCCATCGCTAATAATTTTTGCGTCGATCTTTTTAGATTAGGAAGCCGTCATTAAAGTAAAGGAAAATGCTCAGTACCTTTAATAAAATTAAAATGCTCAGTACATTTAATAAGGATTTCATTAAAATTAAAGGAAAATGAATATGCTCATTTTCATTAAAGTAAAGGAAAATGCTCCCTACATTTAATAGGGATTTCAAATCCCTATTCTGCTATTCTTCCCCAATACAGTGACATCTAAACCGTGTGAGATGAACCCGCAGCTGGAAGCAACCAAGAAAGCCGGCGTCCACTATTCTACCACGTCTCGTGGTTTTCAGGGAGTAAAAGTAATGAATACCTGTTATATCCGTGCAACGTAAACATAATACTCACGCAACGTAAATTTCTCTTATACTCACGCTTACCGTTAAGAGGAAAGCCCAGACAGGAAAAACCTATAATACAAAATAAACCCACAACAAGAAACACAATTTCACCAAACAAAACCTATAATACAAAATAAACTCACAACTAGAACCAACTTAAAAAACTAGGGTGCACTATTTTGTTAAGTCTCTTAGTTGTAAGGGTAATCAATATCCAGCTTGCTATTCAACAACATTGAATGTTGCAGCTCAATAATATTGAATGCTGTAGCAGGTGGTATATAGACCGTTAGATCAAAATTATTTTCAGATTCAACCACCTATACTCTAAGCCATTTATAACAACATTCAATACTGCATAACAAATTAGATATTAACCACCTATTATGAAAGAGTAAAATTAATGAATGCATATGATATCCGTCCGTGATGTCAGTGAAACGTAAATATAATTGAAATTTCTGTTCTATTCACTCCTACCGCTAAAACGAAAGCCAAGCCATCCGTGTTTTCGGTGCAACGTAAATATCCTTCAAATTTCTGTTCTACTCACCCTTACCGCTCATTTCCTGGTCTTTGTTTTTATTTTTGTTTCATCTTTTAAGTGACATTTCTACTGGCATTTACTGTTTTTCTAAATGAATTTTCTTATTTCTAAATGACTTCTCTTCTCTCATTTTCTTGGTCGTTTTCTAAATGACTTTTCTTATTTTTCTTTATATTTCTATTGTAATGTAATTTAATGTGTTTCTAAATACATACATTTTTCTTGTGTCATTTTTTCAGTCTTTTTAATTTTCTTTTGTTCATTTAAATAGTATTTCCTTTTTTTCTTTTTTCAGTCTTTGTTTTTATTTTTCTTTTGTTCATTTAAATGGTATTTCCTTTTTTTTCTTAATGTTTTTCTTATATTTTTTAGAAAAAATAAAATAAAATAAAGAAAAAAAATTCACAAAACTCTCACTATTTTGTTTTTTTGTTTTTTTTAAGAATAGATAAAATTGAAAAATAATAATGTAAAAAAAACAAATCTCTTAACTAGACAGAAGAAAATCTCATTTAACAATATAGAAGAAAAAATATAAATAGTAAATATATATATATTTTTTTAATTTAATGAAACACAAAAAAAATTCATTTAACAAAATAGAAGAAAAATAAAGACAATATATATATATTTTTAATTTAACAGGACACAAAAAACTAATAGAAACATTCACATTGTTTAAAAAAATCATTTAATATAATAGAAGGAAAATAAAGCAAAAAGAAGAAAAAAATAATGAACATAATAGAAATTTCTATGATATTTACATTGAAGTGACAATATACATAGAACAGTCATGCATGAATTGTATTCCATGACAAATAAGAAATGTGATTTAGACTTGTGTTTCTTTGGTTACTTTTAGTTGAATTACCTGTTATAAAATGTCATATACATACAGATCATATGTTGCTCACAAGGTCGCCATAGAAGGAAATCAACCTGTCGCAACTAATATTCAAGCTTATCATCACCTTGAGAGGTAAAAAAATAGTTCATTCTTAGAGTTTTTCTACTATCTAGATATTTCAACTAAAATGATAGTCTATCATGAGCTATAGGAAATAAGCTAAGACCAAAATTGTGTACTAAGATAAGAACATAATTATTCATGATGCAGAACCTATCCTTGTTGAGTAGAATTTCCTGTTGGGAGAGGAAGAGGGGAGAATAACATAATGGCGTCATGAGCAGTCATCCATGGAACCAGTCGTTGAAGATTTGTGCCAGCTTACAGCTCCACGAGCAAGAAAATTCATTGATTGGGTTGCTCAATGCTGAATTTCAAGTCTGGGATCTCATTGCACATTTAAAAAACAAGACCTAGCAATGAATCTCTGGAATAGGACTTAAAAGGAGTCGAAGGCTCTTATTGTGGAGCTTCTAGGCTAGTGGAAGGGGAGCTAACGACAAAAAAATTATCTTGATTATCTGTGTAGCATCCCCAGACTCCTGTTGGGCAATGCCACAAATATTTTTTAACTATGATACATTTTAATTAAATAAATTTCTATGCAAGTGCACATATTAATGAAAAATAATAACAACTATATACAAATACATCATATACATAAAACCCATAACAATAAATGAATAAATATTAACATAACACATAAATTAAC
>JASDQU010246825.1:0-13514 GCA_032191745.1 Picea mariana
TCAACCTTTTGGATGCATTCCTTTCCAACCCAAACACAAGACCAATAATATAATTCCTTGGTGCTCTTCAGTGTTGGAAAAAATATTGCAGTCCAAACATCAGTTATAGAAAAAATACTAGAGGATACATGTGTGGAACCATAGCCTTTCCATATCCAACCATGTCATGGCCTTACACATGACTAGCTACATTGGCATTCATTTATATAATCGGTTTATACCCCCTTATTTGCTTTTCTTATTAACTCATAACCAACACATTCCTGACATGATATTATGTCATATGAATGTATTCTAAAGTTAAATAACTTTTATAATTATCACATGCCTTCATCCTTTACCATACCAAATGGTAAATCATTCCAATTAATTCATTTAAAACACATAATAATATCACTTTAAATGTTAAATTTTGTTTGATGAAATTCTTACCTAATTTCCCTTAAACAATTATTCAACATAATACATCAAATTAATACTTGCATAGCTTCCATTCAATTCGTTTGATGTTACCTAATTAATTGGTATCAATAGGAGCTACCATGCCTCCTTCACCAACCTCTTATAAAACTTCATATTTTTTCCTTCATATGGATGGCTTCCATATGAAGCACCATTAATACTTTCATCCATGTAATAACTTTCTCTTTCCTAGCACAACAACGATCATTAGCAACATTAATAATCATATACATAACAATAGACTAATCCTAGTCTACAACATGTTATATGTACTCTCAAACACTTTCAAAAGCATTAATGCATATCTATCTGCACTAAGAATTCATCCCTAACATGCCCATGAGTGAATATACTCTCCAACTTCCTAAGCTATATATGGCTATCCAATGTCCATATCATAATTGCTGCTATATAAATTTGCATCAACTTCTTTCATCATGTATAACTCCCTTTGTTGTTCCTAGTGGTCCTCAATTCTACTGGATTCTTGTCATCCTTTCTTGGTGTTGCAATACACTCCAATTATCTTAACATCCACCTTACAATACCTTTTCCATGATCAGTCCTTGAGTCCTTCTTCCATTTATGGAATACCATTCGTTGAATTCTTATTACATCTTTTCTAAGAACTATGCACATAATGCATTGCCTTTTGTATCTATTTCACTCTTTAGAGTCCATTAGTCTTCAATATTTCATCCATGAATTTCTTATACTTGTACCATGCTGCCACTGCACTACTATGGTAACACAAATGTAGGTACTACTCCAAAATTGTATAAATGACCCCTGGAGATGATGCACCTTATCTCCATGTATACACTATGTCTCTTTTTATCAGAAGACTAGCTACCTGAATTCTCAGTTTACTTGGTTGAAACTAGTTCATATCTTAACATTCTTAATTTCTGGCCTTTTTTTCTCCTCTTGAGATGAAGCCTTGGCACACCACTCTTTCCTTGAGTGTCTTTGCTCATCCTTAATATCAAGTCCAACTCTTTCACCTACTATATGAACCATTCTTCCAGATTTCATGTTTTCATCTCCAAGCCTATCCACTGATCATGCATTATCATGAACTTTACATGGGATTTATTACCTAACATATGCATTTGATATGCACTATTTTCAATTGGAAATATTTTTCCAAAATAAAAATTTCATTAGAGGCCTTCCAATCTGCTTAATGCACCAAGATGTCTGATCCTTCTAGATTCCTATAGAAACCACATATTCATTTTGAATATCTATGCTCACCTTATCCCTTCATATCTAAATACTTCCCTTGCATATGCTATGTTCTATCTGCAACTTTTAAGCTTGAAAAAGTTTTTTCCCTTTAAGTGCAAAATATTCCTTCTATATTCCTGTGAGTTTTGCTGCTCATTTTACAGTTCAATGTGAATATATCTAATATATTTCTAATGACTATTCTCGTTCCTCAATTTGATCTCTAATATGAAAGTAATGGCTTCTTGAAAAGACCATTTTCACCCCATTTATACACTTTCTCCACTGGTGTAATTTTACTAGGTCAACTTCTGTCAATTGTAGTAGAAAATACATAAAAAACCAAGAAAAGTTTGTATCAGGAACTGATAATAATCATAATAGTGAACACACAACAACCTTCAGATTCTTCTTTGGTCGCTCTAGTAAAACTATACAACAATATGGAATCTTTAACTTTATCCTTTTTACACTTTTTTTTTCTTTTCTTTTCTCAAACCACCTTTCTTAATAACCCCTCTAAATCCAATTCTGACCTCATAATCCATTTCCTCTCTTCAATATCTTTCTGACGACTGTAACCATGCTCGATATCAAAATTAATGGTCTCTTCAAGTTTTTAGAGCTTGTCCCGCCATCTCCATGTGGCACCCACATGGCTCCACATCACTTGCACCAAATGACGTGGATTGGTGTGCCATGACATATAAACTCTTTGATTTGGCACATCCTGACCAATGGATGATGAATGTGTTTACAAAATCGGTGGGAGGAGTTTCCATTCCCAACCGAGCATAGGGATCTAGTGGATCCTCACATATGACATGACCAAATATCCTCCTGGTTGTCAGTTATCTGATTATCTAGTCTCAGAACCATACCTGAACTGAGGCCTCACCTCTTTGGGAACCTCACCCCACTGGGCATCGAGACTCCGGGCTTTGCTAACGCCCTTGCATATAGGTGTCAACCCATCCGGTGGTCCGATTCTCTAGTGTGACGACTGATCTTGTCTAAGAAATAAAAGGCCAAGATCTGTCGATGCCCCATATTCAATGGTCTGGATATAACCCTAGGCTCAAGGGTGCATAAGGACCATGGTCCCATTCCTAGATCTTCCTGTTAGCGATAAAAAATGACTTGAAAATTATTTCCAAATCACATGATAAGAAGAGCATCAGGTAGAAGATTTATTTTTAGGTTTGAAAGTCATGAAGACTTTGAGAAAGTCTTATAATCATATCAATTCAATAAAATGAGGATTTCACCTCATAAAATAGACCAAAAGTAAATTTTATCTTTTGGCGGCTAAATGGTAATTTTACAGTGTTGTGAGCCACCAAAATTCAGGGATTTTGACGGCTAAATCAGATTTTCAAGGGCAAATGAGCCACCTAAAGCACATAAAAGTTATTTTTTACTGTACTGAGTCATATATCATTACCTTCACCTATTTCTCCTGAGCCTTGTCATCAGCTTGTTAAACCTTGTGTTCAGCGCACAAAATTTCAGTCTAAGATTAGACAAAGGGTGTTTAAACCTCTCAAACTACCAGCTCATCTTCATCCTTATCCTCCATATTTTGTTGAGTACCTTCCTCATTTACCGGAGAGAATCATATTTCAGCTGAAAAACATTTGGAGGCTTTTGTAAATTTTGTTGATAATTTGGAAATTTTTCATGAAGATATTGTTATGAGATTATTTTCTAAATATCTAATTGGAGAGGTTGCTTTATGGTTTAGACTTTTGGAACCTGGTTCAATCGATTCGTGGACTGATTTTTATTATGTTTTTTCAAAACGTTGGGGTGAAAATAAATGTCTTGATCAATACCTTGATGATTTTTGTACTTTGAAGAGAGAGAAGGAAGAATCTTTGATTGTTTTCAATAGAAGTTTCTATAGGACATATTATGACATGCCATTGGAGATTCGACCTACTGAGAATGATTCCATGGTATACTATATTTTGTTAACACTCTAAGAAATCAATCCCTAACTGTAGAAGGGTGTAATCTTGGTAACTTTAAAAGATCAATAATGTGGAGAAAAGGAGGATCAGATCGGATGACATTATAAGCTCATATTCATTAGAAATACATCAGTCACTTGAAAGACCAAGGCTTTCAACTATGTAACTCAACAAGTTTACTTTAATGTGTGGAAGCATGGAGAAGACCTATTGTGTTGACATAAATACCTAAAAAATAGTATATGTGAATGGTCAGTAATAATAGGTAAAATACTCTTCACATCAGCAAAAACATGTATAGGATTGCATAAAGAATGTGGCCAGACCCAACAGGTAAATGCTTGCAACTTTAGCTTATGAATGCACCAATAGGATAACAACTATCTGGAATTAAGACAAACATCAGAAGCAGAGTATATAAGTTTAGTATACCAATGAAGAGATGGGATGACAACCTTATATCATTGAATATACATAAACTTGGAAAGAAAGGAAATGGAAAACTAAGTAACATAGTGAAAGAAGCTCAATGTCAAGATATATTAATGGACAACTCTAAAGGATGAAACATACAAGTCTTCAAGAAAAGAACCCACAGTCCTCAAACTATTTTTCCTCCTCTAGTGCATCAAAGTTCTCCGACTTTATAGCCTTTACATCACAATTTCAAGATCCCATAAAAATGGATCTGAAAATAACTAAAATTGAAAATAATCAAAAAGTATATGACAAGTAAGATCACTGTAGGTTGAATTGACCCTCTTAGCATTATTTGGTAGTCTGTAGGTGAAGATCATGGAACTCAAGATCTTTGTTTGACAGCTGGGCGATTTTTGTCAAGAAAATAAATTCCATTTGGCTTCATTACCTTATCATATGCCTTCAAAACTTGTTGAGGAAGATAATATGAATTCTGATAATTATTATCTTTATTTTAAAACCGTTCCAGTGTGTGTCCCCAATCAAAAAACGTGATCTGGGCGAAAACAATGCCTCTCTTCCCTGTTTGTTCTTTCGGTGGCTAAGAGAGGCAAAAGCCGAGCCTATTAGCCACCGAAAGCTCCACTTTCGGTGGCTAATGAATAGTTGAAATGTTTACCTAAGCCATCGAAAATTATGGAAATATGCCTCTCCAATATTGACCTATATCTCTCAAATAATAATATATTTTGGAAAACTGAGAGCAAAAAACTCTCTCAGTTCTTTGAGATTCACTTTTATTTTCCTGTGATCTTCATTTCAAAAACATGTGTCAAATAGGTAAATTCTGAGATACGAAAATTGGGGCTCATAGATGAATTCGATTCTCCCAATATACGACACCTATAGGAAAATTGAGAGAGGTTATTGGTCTTTGACATGTTAGGCACAAAATTCTCCGAGGGTTTCGCAAAGTGATATTCCAGTCTCTCAAAATAGTCATTTGAAAATGATGACTCAACACAGTAAAAACTGACTTTTCTGCACTTTAGGCGGCTCATTTTCCCTTGAAAATCTGATTTAGCCGCCGAAAGCCCTGACTTTTGGCGGGTCAGAACATTGTAAAACTACCATTTAGCTGTCGAAAGCTAAAATTTACTTTTGGTCTATTTTATGAGGTGAAATCCTCATTTTATTGAATTGATATGATTATAAGCCTTTCTCAAAGACTTCATGACTTTTAAACCTAAAAAAAAATCTTCTACCTGATGCTTTTCTTATCATGTGATTTGGAAATAATTTTGAGGTAATTTTTTATCGCTAACACTTCCCACTCAGGTGTTGACACCTATCCACTTCCTATTGACTAAACAGGATGGCACCCGGTATGTGGTTGATGATGTGGCACTAACATGGAATGGATGTGGCACTAACATGGCCTTGATCACCAGGGGATGATTCCTTATTCTCTCTTTTATATTCCTTTGTTTCGGTTCGGTTGAAATACTTAAACCACTAGAAATGATTTTCCCTTTTCTCCCAGAACCTCCAAACAAATCCGGTCTGATCCCTTGGACCACCGAGCCACTAGACCACATGCCACCATGGTCTATGATCTAGAACTGTAATAGCATTCTCTTGAAAATCAGGATCATAATCAGATCTAAAATCTAATCCAAAGAGAATGAAGTATCATCTTTGATATAGAAATCAAGACGAGGTGAAGAAGATGCAGTAGGTTCCTCATGGAGTGTGTGCAAGGGGCCTTCACTGAAATTCACACTCATTTCAATGAAAAATATATATGTGAAAGGATCCAAAAACCTATACCCCTTTATACCATCTGGATAACCAACAAATATACCTTCTCTACTTTGGGAAATGGGGATATAAATATTTCCTCTTGTCTATAGGTATGCGAGCCCATGCATGAGATCGAAAAATTTAAAGTGTGTGACTTCCAGTTTCTTTCCACTCCAAGCTTCAAATGGTGTCACTCCATTCAAGGATTTGTGACGAAATCCATTTTGAATATATGCTGCATAATTCATTTCCTCGGTCCATAACTTTGGAGGAAGTGATATTGCATGCAACATGTAGTTGGCCATTTCTTTCAAAGTCATGTTCTTCCACTCCGCTCCACCATTTTGGTGTGGAATATAAATAAATATGTGTTGAAATTATATTCCTACTTTTGAAAAAAGATGTTCCACGCYCTTATTCAAATATTCCCCCCCATTGTCAATGCAAAGGATATTTATCCTTTTTCCTGATTGATTTTTWATAGGTTCYTTGAAATATCTAAGACACTCAAAAACTTCAAATTTGAATTTGAGAAAATAGATCCATGTGTATCTCGACCAATCATCAATGAAATTAAGAACATACTTAGCTTTAGTAAAGGATGGGTGGGGGAAGTGACCTATGCCATCATCGTGCATGAGCTTAAGGGGTAAATATGTTCTCCATACTTTCTATTATCAAATTTTTCTTTAGGATGTTTTCCAAGTATGCAGCCTTGATAGACTCCATCTTTAAATTTGATGTTGGGTATACCATTTACCATTCCTTTATTGTTTATTTGTTGCAAGTACCTAAATTTCAAATGCCCAACTATTTCATGCCATAATATACTTTCTTCATTGACATGAGTTAGAATCATAACATAATCATATTTAGGAACAAAGTGAGAAAAAGTGTACAACTTGGAATGATGATCTACTTCCCCAACAACAATAACTTTATAACCATCTAACATATTAGAGATAACCACGGAATATGGAGTGAATTCTACCCATTTTCCTTTTCTTGAATGAGTGATGTGATAGATTGAGATTATATTGATGGATAGTTTTGGAACATACAAGACATCCTAGAAACATCCATTATAAATATCTAGTTTACCTCATACACTTATTTTAATATGAGTATCATCTCCCATTAGGATGGGAGGTCTGGTGCAAGATTACAAAGAGGAGAAATTATCTTTTGAAGTAGCCATATGGTGTGAGGTTCTGGAATATAAAATCCAAGTATTAGGTGACAAGGAAATATAAATTAGAGTATGTCCCTTATCTCCATATTCCAGTGGCTTTTCTCCGGGATTTTTCTTGGCATTCTCCTGTATGCAATATTCAATATTATTTTGCTGTATAGATTGTGCCATCAGATCAATGGTCTTCTTCGTGCATGCAATTTATGGATGATATATTTTGTTAACATATTTTCATTTGGATTTATCCTTCTTTGATTTTCCTTCTTTTGAGTTAGAAGACTCCTCAGTGGATTTGCAAATTTATCCCTTCTTGTGATAAAGTTCCTTATTTCCATTTGATTTCTCCTTACCTTTCTTGTTTTTCTTATTTCTTTCATACATTATAAACGCACGAGCTTTGGAATTCTTAAGAGAACCCATATTTATGGGCTTATGTTTATCATGTATGATTGATTCCATTTTCAAATTTCACATGCACTCTATGTGACTAATTTTTAGATCTAAAAATTGTTTCCTAGTGAACCGACAATAACACCCTAGTAATTATCACTGAACAATTCTACACTGAAAATTATTGACTGAAAATATATCCAGTGGAGACAAAAAGATCAGAGATGAATCATCAATACACATGAGACAAAATTTTAGTTCTGTAATCTTTTTAAGATTAGAAATCCGAAGGGAAAAACTAGCCCTCCCAACTAATACAATATCACCAAAAATCCGAGGACAACCCTGTCCTTCAAAGTCACCAAAACTAAGAACAACCTTATTCTCCAATGACCATACAAATAATAAAAACAAATGTCAGCGATATCCTTGGGAATATCCTCTGCAAACGAATCTATTGTAGACCATATGTATGATCTGATGAAAACATAAATTCTATGGATCGACAACGTATGTCCCTGGTGAATATCCCAGAAACTCAGATACGTGATTCACCAACTTAAAACCCGTGGACATACACTTTTTTCTCCATTTCAAGTCAGGTATACCCTATACAAAATTCTTCCTTCTGCAACCCATGTATATACATTTTTCATCTTTTTGTAAACAATGTATGGTATGAAAAGTTCTCTCCGCATGTGTGACCTTCTTTGCTCCTCTCCCTTGGGAAAAAGTTTCCACTTTGTAGAATCCCCCTTTGCTGAGATCATTGATCCTCCTAGAACAAGTGTAGACTGAATTTTTATAGCTCCATAATGTCTCCACACAGTCTACATTATACCCAAAATATGAAATGCTACATTGACCTCTCTCCTTTATATACAATCCTTAAGGTTTGCCATATTATTCCCTGCACAATTCAACATCAAATTAGGCTTTCCTTGTGGGTGTGAAGCCCCAACATAAGCCCAGAAATCCCATCATCAAACCCATGAATCCCTCACTAAAATCCAAGGGTGTTTTCACCAAACCGAAAGTATGATGTGGTGCCCATGATGATTCCTGCATGCCCAACACCTAGGGTCATATGCGAATACCTACTTGAAGCTACAAAAATAAACATTCCCTCTTAGCGAGGAAGGTATTCTCACCACATTCAACAAGTGGGAATGCCTCTCGATGCTACCAAAAAATAAATACTCCCTCTTAGTGAGAGAATCATTCCATCCTCCATCATCACTTGGAAGTAGCTTTGTCTTCCATATTGGATCCTCTACCACAACTACTCTCCAATCCATTTAATTGGTTTCTCCCTTTGTCACTGTTGGATAGGTAGTCTTGAAAGCAATTTTTGTAGTTTTGATAAAGTTTTGACGAAAAATCCTAAGTATATGAAAAGTTCACAGAGGAAGAAGGAAAGATAGAGAGCATGCAACTGAGGCACATCCAATAGGAAAGTATGTAGAAGGAGGAAATTTTTCAAAAGGAAGATGACGTGCAGCTTGAAGAATAAAGCTATAAGAATAAAGCAAGGAAATAAATCATAACATGAGAATGACAACTTGACATTCAAGAAATAGAAGAACAACAAAAAAGTGGCATGAAGGCTGAAAAGCTGAAGAAAGGTGTTGAACAACTAGTTGACGGAGTTGGCCATGCATTGTAATGGGATATTTTGGGATGAATAGATTAGGGTTTTTATCCCTAACTTTTGATATAAATATGTAATGGGTTGGGAGATTAGGGGTTCAATCAATTGGTTCAACTAGGTATTATTCTGATGAAGTTTTGATTATGGTAGATATGGCTATGTTACAGTTTGATTTATATTCAATCGAGATTTATTGAATATAACTATTGAAGGATGAGAAGGGTGAATAAAGGAATGGTAAATATATGTTATAGAATCCCATGTTTTCTATGTTTCTATGTTTGATTATGAATACTATTTTCATTCACCGTAGAATAGCCTCATATGATAGTTAAAAATGGTGCAATGATTCATGACTCTGACAGTAACAAATATATATAGTTGTCACACACCCGCTGTGGCGTAATAGATTTTTTTCCTTTTTTTCGAGGGATAGAATCCCTGATACCCTACGAGGCTTAGCATAGGATACAGATGCCACCTCTGCCTCGACAGAGTCTCTTTGCAACCTCCCGGTCTTAAGGATAGTTCAGTTTCTTTTATGAGCCGAAACAACTTCTTTTGATTCCCAGCTGGAATATCCTTCCAATCGATCCATAGGTCCTTATGGAAGCTCCCCTGTGCGAACAGCACTAGGTGTGAGCTCCATGACTCCCAAGCGACCACAATGCTATGACCAAGTTCTATTCCCAAAGGCGCTTGTCGCAACTCGCCATCTCGCGAGTTCGTGAGTTGAAGCTCTCGACTCCTCCTTTACAATCTCGTGATACCCGAGATCACGAAATGGGTATAGCTCCCTTCTGTCAGTGCCCTCTACATGTGACCACTGTCTAGGATAAACACTAGGTCCCATCGCAACTCACGAATTCGCAAGTTGAAGGGTTGAACCTCCGTGCTCTTCCTGTGCAAACCTCTGAGACTTGAAAGTCAGCGAAGGTTGACCTTCCTTTCGCATTTCTCGCAAATTGCCACTTCGCGAGTTGTAGAAATGAGCCTTCGTGCTCTTACCCCGTGAATCCCCGAGACATGAGAAGTCAACGAAGTCTTGACTCCTTCTCCAAAGATGATGTGTGTCCGCCTCTCAACCATGCGGGCCCCACCTTGCGGTTCTTCCACGTCTCCACACTCGTGCCTCGACTCTCAGCACTTCACGACTTCTGATGTCGAGAAGAGGTCCTCTCAACCTCTGAACCTCTGAAGGCGCGATGCGTGCGATGAAGCTCCTGATCCAACGGTCCTCCTTTGACCTAGATCCAACGGCTATCCTTGCTCCTTGCGATTTCTCCACTTGTGACTTGGAGCACCCAACTCCTGGGCTCTCATCTTGCGAACCTCTGAGTTCACGAGATCCCTTGATTTCTACCACCTGTCCTCCTCAGATGGACGGTCCTGATCTTCTCATGACTTCGCCACTCGCAAAGTATAGGTGCCTAACCTTGGCGCCTTCCCTTCACGAAACCCCGAGAAACGATGTTAGCTTTCCCTCTCATGTTCTCGCTATTCGCGACTTCGCAAGTCGAAGGGTTGAACTCTTGTTCCCTTATCTCATGAATCGTCGAGACATGAAAGGTCAACGGGTGTTGACTCCTTTCACTAGCTGACACGTGTCCGCCTATCTATCGCACGGGCCCACCTTGCGGTTCTACCACGTGTCCCCCGTCCCCAGCTTTGGCACTTCGTGACTTCGCTTCCCGAAGCGCTACCTCCTTTGTATCCGGAAACCCAAAGTGCCGAGATCCCGAACTCCTCGTTACTCCTTATCGCAACTCATGACTTTGGGACTTTCGGGACAAAAGTCTCGACCTCCTATCCGCTGATATGCCAAAATGCTGAAATTCTGATACGTCATCAATGCGGGTCCCACAACGAAACTTCCCACCTTTTTGGAGTGTCGGACTTCGTATTCTTCAACCCATGAAACCACAAAATATCGTGTTCCAATGCACTTCACCAATAACTGGCTCACACAAATCCTTTCACCCCTTTGGGAATTCGTCTTTTGCGGCCTCATGAATCTTGAGGCAAGGGTTTTAACCCTTCAACTCGCGAATTCACGAAATGAGATTTCGCGAGTGATCCAATGGTCCTTGTCGACTCAGATCCTATGGTCTGATTTCTCCCGAACTTAAAACTTGAAAATAGGCTTACCGTAACTCCCCTGCTCCTCTGCAAGATTTGAGGGCTCTCAGAACTTCACAAATTCTCCATGGAGAATTCCGACCGTCCAATGCCTCTTTGACGACTCTTGCAAAGAAAACACGGTAATTCCTTCGTTGCTATTTCAGGATTTCAAGAGGATCATTCTTCCTCGTACAAGGTTACTAAGACTTGTGCCTTCAAATCCTTTTCTGGGTTCTGGGTGAGCTTTCTAAGAAGGTTGTCTCTATGGGGAGATCTATCCAGGGTATTACCTGAGATGGATAAGGGTATAGATTTCCCGAGAACATACTTGAAGTCTGAATTAATTCAATATGTGTATAAATAGAGATTTATAAAACATAATCCATACGTAGTCTTTCCATTTTAAGCGTGCAACCACCATTTCTAAATCAAAACACTACACAGGCAGTCTTATACGCAAACCATTCATAAAACTACACAGACTATGAGAATACATGTCAGCATATAAATTTCAAGATGCAAGATGTAAAAACACTTATCAAAAATAACACTAGATATGATTGCAACTGCTAAGAGGGGTGCTCGTTTCCACCCAACCGTAGGCTCAGCGACTCCCAACGGATTTACCACTAGCCACCCCTGAGCTGAGACCACGATGCTGCGAGACTGCATCTCTGTTTTCCAGTGACCAAGAACGAATTTTACTCTCCCTCTTCTCTGCTATCACTTACTCTATGTTTTTCTAGAGTTCCTCTTCCTCTTTCCCCCCGCATCTGCCCCCTTGATCGCCCACACTTCCTTCGTTTTCTCTGTTCGGTGAGGTTGCGTGTGGCATGATTTTCCTCGTAGTGGTCAGGTCTGAGGACTCTACGGATGGGCGGTTCACCCCCATCCCTCATTACTAATGAGGATCCCTTTACCTACCAATCCTGACAAGTCATTTAATTCGGGGCCAGCGAGCCGCTCTTGGTTCTCCTAGCCAGTGAAGTCCAAATACGGTATTGCTTTCGGTGGAAGTTAACGCCACCTTTCCAGGTGCCTTCCACCACCTTTCTTCAGCCATCGTGGTCTTTTTTTCAGCATATCCCCTCTCAGCAGTCCTGCAATATATATTCATAATATGATTCACATTCATCGACCTTTTTCACAAGGTCCATTCACATCACACATTCACATTTTTGGGTTTGCCACAGTTCTTGGCCAGTATAGTTATTTTTACAAATTGGGGGAAACAGGGTGTTACAACTCCCTCCCCCTTAAAGGAACATCGTCCTCGATGTTCTTATCTATCAACATGACATGCATGTACAGAAGTAAACAAAATCGGATATGCCTGTCTCATGGCATCCTCCATTTCCCATGTAGCGNTCATCTGGGCCAAAATGTCTCCACTGCACCTTGACCTGTGCAATGGTTCAGTTTCAGAGTGGGGTTTCCTTTCTGTCCAGTATGCATTGGGGTTCTGGTATAAATTCTCCCTCCGGTTCCACCTGGATCATAGACCAGTCAATTATATGATTAGCATAATGTACATATTTCTTCAATAGTGAAACATGGAAAACATTATGTGATTTTATTATGGGAGGAAGTGCTGGCCTATAGGCTATAGGTCCCACTCTATCTAGAACCTCAAAGGGTCCACAATATTGAGGTGCCAACTTGGCACAAGCTCCCATTTTCAGAGAACTCTTTCGGGGTCTAAATCTGAGATATACATGGTCTCCCGTTTTGAACTCTCTTGGAGTTCTCTTTTCGTCGGCATAACTTTTCTGTCAGTTTTGGGCGACCTTCAAGTTTTGTTTTATCTGAGTCACCTGTTGTTCCATTTCTTTCAACAAGTCGGGTCCAAAAGAAATCCTGTTTATGGGATTACTCCAACTGACTGGAGTGTTACATGGTCTACCATAGAGGGCTTCAAAGGGACTCATCTTCAAGGATGTTTGGTAGCCGTTGTTGTAGGTGAATTCTACCAGTGGCAGGTAGTCTTCCCACTTCCTGGGTTGATGCATTACATGCATTCTTAGCACTTCTTCAAGTATTTGGTTCACTCGTTCTATTTTTCCGTCGGTTTGAGGGTGATAGACGGTGCTAAACAAAAATTTGGTCTCTAAGATAGCCATCAGTGATTTCCAAAAGTTAGAAGTAAATTTCGTGTCTCTGTTAGACATGATCTCTTTTGGCATACCATGTAGTCTGAATATCTCCTTCATGAATACCTGGGCGATGTCTATTACCTTGCAAGTCGACCTGACGGGGATGAAGTGAGCAGAAT
>JASDQU010246828.1:0-16652 GCA_032191745.1 Picea mariana
TATTTTAAGACAACATTATTAATCTTTCTAGTACTTTTCTATCTTTGCTCTTCATTGTATTTATTGCAAAGCTCACCATTTTCTCCTACTTGACGATTTTATCCTAATGATGAATCTGATTGGAGATCCCAAACATTGACTTAATCAAAATGGCTATTGTGGATTTTCCGAGAAATCTTAATAACTACTCCCACCAAAAAAATATTAAAACCCTTATTTACAGATGTTAGACAAGGGGGGCATGATGGCCAAACCAATCCACATTTTGGATCAATGCACTCGACAACTTCAACATCATTTGGTAGACAAGGTAAAGGTCTAGTGGGATAATTATGGTCTCAATTCATCTACTTGGGAGGACGCAGTTGAAATGTGTCAACAATTTCCATATTTGTTTTAGAACTTTGGGATGAAGTTTCCCAAAGAGGGGTGGTGTATGTAGTGCCCCATTTGTCTTGCTTAGTTTGAAAATTGGATTTTATTTTTTTAGGGAATTTTATTTACAAAATGACCTAGTTTATTGACTTATGTTATGATGATAAGATCAAACTCTTTCATTATTTTAATTAGTTTTAAATTGACATAATGGTAATTTTGAATGGATTTTATTTAAATTTTTATCCCAAACATGGATGTATAAAATGTACATTGATATGATGTAATTGATCTTATCATTTGATATCATTATTATACAAGAAATGAATATATTTTTGATGTAATTATTTTTAGATGTTACTAATGGTTTTCCTAGTTTGACAAGTCATAGGCATACATTGGCGTGGGAGTGCATCAAAATTGTATGGACTCTCGATTGAGTTAGGATATGTTAAGTGATTTATGATTTGATTTAGTTTATGAAATCAAATCATAAATCACAAATGGATAAATGGGGTTGTATGGAAGTGTACAAGGTATCATGAAAAGAGGGGAAACAACATTCACATTTCCCTCTACTAGCACTCATTTTCTCATGGTCTGGGTTGAAAATATTGTGACACTTCTACTTAGATTTTTCACGTCTCCATGAGAGAAGGCCATGGATTTAGTCACTTATGAGGTTTAGATGAGAGGCAAAAAATAAAGAGGCATCATTATTCCTTAGTGGCCATTAGTCTCTCAACAAGGGAAACAAAGGTTGAGCTAATAGGGTCTCAACACTTGCACCATTTCCCCCACCAAGAAAGTTGAATGCTTGAAGGAAATGCATGAACAATGAACCATTGGTACTTACTGAAAAGTAACTATTTATCAGAATAGATAAACATGACACATTTGGTATTGGTTATAAGTTGTTGAGTATACATTGAAAAATGATTAATTAAGCATGTAAAAAAAATAGATGTTTGAAAATTTAAAATGCATGGTTGGGTGATTTATTGAGCATACAAATTAGTACATTTCATAACTAAGAGAAATTAATCTAGTTTATTTAAAATCATTTGAATATAAATGAATCTAGTTTATCTAAAATCATTTGAAGATAAATGAATTCTAAATGTGCATCAAATAAAAAATAAGTCATTTTTAATTAACTAGAAATCAATTACTAGTGGACTCATGAATCAACTAGAAGAAAGAGAGGAAAGGAATTCAAATTCAAATAGAAGTGTGGGAAAAGAAATATTAGTTGTGAGTTACTAAAGAGAGTTAATAAATAAATAAAGTAGTGAATACATATGCACCCACTCAAATAGGAAATGAAGAGTAGATCAAGGGAACATCTAGGAGTAAAAATAGGCAATGTGATAGTTGGGTGAGGATAAACACTATTTTATATTTTTAAATAAGGAATTACTTGTGCATGTGAGTGTCACGAGGGTGGTTGAATAATGGGTAATCAGTAAGTCATAAAATTACAATTATGCATGGGATGGACAAGTGGTTCTAGCCACAAATCCTATAAAATGGGTGCTTGAACTAGAGGGCTCATGAATATTTTGCACCATAATTCTAAATGGTTGTCATAGTAATTAACTTTCTATGGTGATTGTTGAAGAGTTTGGTATATTAAATATTGTTCAAAAGCTGGGGATTTCCTCTATAATTCAAATCTTCACTCTTCACTCATTTTTCTAGTATGGTACCTTTCATACAACCCCATTGTAGCTCAAGGGTCCTTATGGAATGAGAGTACCCATTGGATTTGGTAGGGCGGTCAATTGATGGACTATCCAAAAATCAAAAAAGTGGATGCAAGTACGGTACAAACTCAGTGTAGAGGCCCTACTATTTAGTTACGACAACAAACCTCTCATAACAAGTGCAAAAATTTATTTATTTATTGTGTGTGCATGTGTACAAGGGTAATAAGGACATTATACTCAATGTCGCCACATGACGACGAACATGACGTGTGAAACTCACGTGAGAACCACATAACAACCTAAGAAGCACATCGGTAATTGGAAGCAATGGACTGAAATCACTGACAAATAAGAATGACTACCTGCCCGTCCTACCCTGCAATGGTTAGGACCTCCAGGACACATAAGCAACGCTCAAGCCCAGGTTCTCATCGATTTTGACCATTTAAAGTCTCAGGGCTAGTGACTATTCTGAGGAACAAGGAGGTGTCTACATTCCCCCTCGACACAATCAACCACGTTGACTGAGCTAACAACAACATCAACGATCAACTAAAATTCATTCTATCAACCCTAAAATCAATTAACCATGGGCGAGAGTAATCATTACTGTTAACAATCATTCATAAACTTTAATTCACCGTGAATTTAAAATCTAGTTCTAAATCAATCCCTCATCATCAATATTTATTAGCACATTAGAACATAATTTAAATCAATCATTCTATCTACAAGGCCAAATAGTTATTTTGGTTTTCCTCTAACTCTTTAATTTTGTAAGTGAGATTAAGTTTTTCTAGATTATTGACCTCCTTTGAGTTGATAGATCTTTTCATGATTTTGTTTTTCCATTTCATGTAATATAATCTTCATTTATGCAACTTAATCTCCAACCCTATAATTTTATTGTCTATGTATTTTTATTATATTTATGTTATCTTCAAAATATCTAAACCTATGGTCAAACACTAAACATTGTCTCTAACTCTACTTTGAAGTTTGACTTCTCTCCTCTACCTTTATCTAAATAAAGCCAAATATACCCAAAACAATATTCTATTGAATAATCCTTTATATGCTAAATCATGCTTATTAACACTATAATCTTGATTTAAGTAAGCAAAACATTGTATAGGCTCTCGGAATGTCATTGGTTTACCTACACACAAATGGAATAAAGAGTACAGGTTCAAGAAGAGTGAACGATGTATAAGAAAGGCACAGAAACCCTATCGGCATAATAAAATCTAAGCACAAAAATATATGCCTGCCAATAATAGCCTATAGTCAAAACACAACAGAAAATTGCAAAAACCCTAACAGAAACCAATAGAAAAAGACATATGCCTACAAGAGCCGAGAAATTAAATATCATAAGAAACTCCTCAAGGCAATAGTTTAAAGCACAAAATATATTAGACCCCAGACATTCCTATATTAAACAACCAAAGGCCATTATACATTTAAACTTCAAACATAAGAGAAAAAGACTCTAGATTATCAAACTTTAAGCCGTTGATAAGAACAAATTGTTTACATCAACGATAAAAACGTAGGACCTGTAGCAAGGTTGCAGGCAAAATTTTAAACAATAGGTACAAGAAAACAAACACATGATGCAATACATATGCAAAAGTCTTCTAAAACCTTGACAGAGAAAAGCCCGTTCAAGAACAGAAAGTAATAAAATACGAAGGGAAAATTAAATATCGTTGAGAAAACCCGCCATCAATGAGCATTTTGTAGAGGAAAGATGCACGTAATGATGTAGGGGATCAAGTCGTCATGTAACGGATGCAGCCATAGATCAAAATTGTTGGGTTACAAATAGGGAGGAGGATATCACTACGGCAACCAAACGACTTGTTGTCATCACAAACACTCATCGAGAAATCCAAATGATGGTTGGAAAAAAAGAAGAAAAAGGGAAGATATAGAAGGAATAGGAGGCATAGCTTGGTCATTTCATTCTGGAACGCAGTCGAATGTAAAGTCTAGAAATAGTTCTAAGTATGGGGTTTATTATCTAAACTCCAGTTGCAACCAAATCTCCAAGTCAAACTAAGTCGTATGTAATCCTGAGCTTGAGTCACAAAGGCTACATTAAACCAAATGCTAAGAAGAAAGCCCACGTGTCCCTAGTTCATGCACATCACACCTATAAAATCTCCTATCATTTATCAAATTCAATTTCTGAAAACATATGCATGCATTCAGACTTGATCTGATGCGTACAGGAAGATTGACACGAAGAAAAAAAACAACCCAATCAATTTCGTTACAGAACTCAATGTCTCAACCCTTCATCTCAACACTGAGAAAAACAATGACCTTGGGTATCCTCATAATCTTGGTAAGAGGACATCAACGTTCATTTTACATATTTAGGTGATAACCAGACCTTAGATACTAGACTTGTACATAGAGTTACAGTGAGATCAAAAGGTGATTATTGTGCATTAAAGGAAATTAAATGCAAATATGGATAGAGGATCACAATCATAATGAGATCATCGTAGTACAGTACACTGTCATAACCACCGCCATGATAACATTTGGTAATGAAAGTTAAAATTCACGGGAATTAAAAGGATAAAAGAAAATTGTTGTCGAGAGATGGGTAAGTCTGTAATCAAGCCTGGTAATCATCGTTGTCTAAAATATTAAGTAGAACAACAAGCATCAATGGAGGGTAAAACTAAGTAAATAATTAATACAGCCCTGTGCAAAATCGAATGCAACGCCAAGGGAGAATTCTATGTGAGAAGTAAGATCGCTAAGTAGTATTTTTACATTCATTACCTAAATACAACAGCAGAGGTAATATTTACACATATGTTACATAATTACAATCACAGGGGTAAGATTTTACATCCATTACATAATGGAAATCGCATAAGTAAATAAAACTAGTAAATCCAACAAGAATCAAACGCAGATTGAAGTTAAATATTTTTTATTTTTTTTTCGGGATCCCAATATAAAGATGTTGACCACAGTAAGAGAACGTTGAGGCCCTAAGGATAACTCATCGAAAGGATCACAGGGGTTCTATCAGTCGAGGCACAGAAATAAAAAACAAGGAAGCAAGATAATCGAATGCAGAGGCCGTGCTGAAGGGCGCAAGTCAATGATCTGGCAATGACATCCAAAGAGGTAGACGACTGATAGATTCGCCTTTGATTCACCATCCTCACATAGGAAAGAAGGGCATTGAGATCCATAGGTCTTTGAATGCTAAGGCAACGACCGTATATCAGGCTCTTGGCCGACTACTTAGGCGAGGACTGGTGAGCTAGGGATGAAGGATAAACAACCTCAAGGTCACAATCAACACACAGGGTGGTCACGACATGTGAGAAAACAAGGCCATAAGAGACAACAACCAATGAGCTAGGCTAAGAAAAACTTCAGATATCAATATAACATCCTATATACTTACATAATCAACATGCATATCCAATCATAAATCCTACAACAATCTACCATTCAAATGAAGAAAGCGTACCATTGCGTGTTCGCCTGCTCCGAGTGTCGTCCGTGCACTCCATGCAACTCTCGCTTGTCGACCATCGAGACCTCACCGATACCTCCCAACCAATGCTAGGGGTACTCTTCTTCTCCCTTAGCCCCCCGAGCCGCAAAGGGGCCACACACACTATCCAGAGATTACGCCTAGCTCCCAGCTCGCCTCGCAAGGCCGAGCTACCACTCCTCTTTGAGCTGGGTATCCAAAATCCCACAAGTAAATCTGTCAAGTCGATATTTCTGCAGCGTAACATTACGCAAACAGAAGATGATCTTTCATCCTTCTCCTTCCTTCTCCTTCCTTCCTTTTATAGAGTTTCGAACTTCCTTTCTTTCCTAATATCTCATTTAATTAAAGTTTTTAAAACAATTTCCTAAAATTTCCTCTCCGTACAAGTGTCCCCCATCCCCTACATTCCTCCATAAATTAATTTCTTTAATTAAGTAATTATCTTTATTTCCCTCACCCACCTAGAGTTACTCATAGAATCACTCCTAGGTGTCCCTAAATTCCCTTACAAGTTTTAAAGGCTTTTCTTATTATGAAATTGCTAATTCAGTTTAAAATTAGAAATCTCTTAAATGTAGATTCTTTACTAAGTTGACTTCCCGCTTTTTCCGTTAAGTTCCCCCTTTTCCTTTTTATGTTACCTCTTTTCCCTAGTTTCCTATTTTTTTTTATTTTCCCTCTTTCCCCTTTTACTTAAAACTCAAAAAGGCAGGAGTGGAATTTAACCCCTTTTTCCTTTTATCATTATTTTAGTATCTTCTTAAATTATCAAAAGCTAAAATAATTAATTCCCTCTTTACATTTTATATCCACAGATTTTATTTCTTATGAATAATTTAATTTCTTACTCCCTTCATGTTACAAAATTTTAAGAAGATCATAATTATTATTTAAGTGGTTTTTATTTTCAATTTTATTATTATTATTATTATTATTTTTATTTTTTTTAAAAGGTGGACAAAATTTTACCCCTAGCGAAATTTTAGACTTAGAACTTAGATTTTGTACTGGGCAACATTTAATTAGGGAAATTGTTTTAAAATTTCTTAACATGTTATTTGTCTTAGGCCCATCTAGGTTCATCCCTCTATCATCATCAACGCGACGTGCCCTTTAGGACACACTAGGTGCTCCAAGGGTGCCACTCGCCTCATTTGTTTCTTTGCGCGACGTGCCCTTCAGGATTCACTATGTGCTCCAAGGGTGCCACTCACCTCTTGATTGATTGGTAGACATCAATAACCCCTGGAGTCAACACTCTGCCAGGTGAACATGTGGGAGACTAAGGGCTTCTAAGGAATAAGGCACCTGCCTTATTGTGCACCCCTTAGAATCATCGTGAGTGATTGTCGAAGTCTACCCTCACGGCATCATGGGTCCTCTCAAACTAGGTAATCGTTAACCTATAGTTCGAGCCACGACGGGAGTGCTAGTAGGTTGTGGCAGGGTTGTTGTCCACACCTCTCCCTCAACCTCTCTGGTAGTCGTGTGTGACCCCTTTACTCCATATGTGAGTCTGGTCAGCAAGCTATCGTCATCCTGCATCATCAACGAATCATGTCAGAATACATCCATATCATATCATCTAATCAAATGCTCTAATATCATAGTAAAAATAATCAAATCTCAATGTTACACTCCCTGACTCGATCCGGGGTCCAAGGGGTTCCCTCGATGCCTCTGCATCCTCAAGGTCCAAAACCCTGCACACTTAGTAAAATTGAGTCAATAGCACTTGTCTATGTCAATGTAGTAAAACAACATGTCATCAACCCATAACGCATCATAATCAAAATCAAAAGTTTTAATAGCATAAAATCTGGATCACTTACGAGAAAGTGTCCTCAAAGAATAAGTTCACTTAGTGCGCCAGAGCAGGGTGTTACATACACCCCGTCTTGGTCTAAACTTCATCCCGAAGTTTCATAGTATAATGCCAAAATAAAGTATATCACGGTATCATATCTCTATCTATCAAACAAAAATGGAAACTATTGGCATATATCATATGTGTCCTCCTAGGTCGTTGAGTGCAGACTATAATTGTCCCATTGGACCTTAACCTGATCTATCGTTCGACGTCGTAGTTGTTGAACGCGATGATCTAAGATGTGGACTCACTCAGCCGTGAGCATTCCCTCATCCGATACCTGCAAGGAACTCATGTCAATAACATGTGTAGGATCACTAATATAATGTCTCAAAACAAATACATGAAAAACATCATGCATACACCTCAAGGAATCAAGCAAGGCTAGTCGATAGACCACGGGCCCCTTTCTCTCCACAATCTCGAAGGGTCCCATGAACCTAGGAGAGAGTTTAGCTCCCTTTCCAAACTCGATCGAACTCTTATGTGGTTTAACCCGCAAGAAGACTAGATCACCGACCTCGTAACTATGGTCGACTCGGTGCGCATCAGCATAACTCTTCTGTCGATCCTGCACTTCTTTAATCCTGTGTCTTATGGTTTTCATTTGTTCTTCCATTTCTTGGATCACTTCTGGTCCCACCAAGACCCTATCCTCAAGTCAATCCCAACTCAAAGGCGTCTGACACGGTCGCCCGTAAAGAAACTTGAAAGGCGCCATCTTAATGGTGCTCTGGTAATTATTGTTGTAAGCGAACTCCAGTAGTGGCAAGAATTCTTCCCATCACTTTTGTTGGTTCATCATGTACATGCACAACATGTCCTCCAAGGTTTGGTTCGTTCGTTCGGTCTGCCCATTAGTCTCTGGGTGATACACAGTACTAAAGTTAAGTTGGGTTCCCAAGGCCTCTTGGAAACTTGTCCAAAACCATTCAGTAAACACCAATCCTCGATCAAATATAATCCTATTAGGCATGCCATGCAGCCTCATAATCTCACTGATGAAAACTCTAGCTATGTCAAGTGCCTAATACATCGTACGCATAGGAATAAAGTGAGCACTCTTCATCAGAGTGTCTACTACTACGAAAATCGAGTCATGTCTCCTTGTCATCAGTGGCAATCCAACAATAAAATCCATCGAAATAACCTCCCATTTTGATTCCGGAATAGCATATGGTATTAGTAATCATGTTGGGTGTCTATGTTCATCCTTTACCTGCTGACATTCTAGACATCTGGCCACATAGTTGACTATGTCGGCCTTCATTCCCTTCCATAAGAATAAGGGTTTAAGATCTACCCTCATCTTCGTGACTTCCAGATGAGCCATGTATACTGCTCTATGAGCCTCGCTTAAGATCAACATCCTCAACTCATCATTTGGTGGTACATAGATCTGACTTTTAAACCTCAATAAGCCATCGCTATCTAATGAAAATCCCTCAAATCGAGGTACCATAATTGTGTTTTTTCTGATAAAACCCTCGACCTCTTTGTACCAGTCATCGTCACGCTGTAAAGTTAGAATCTTTTCACGTAGATTCATCTGAAGAGGCAACACTGAAAAGATGCATGGTTTCTGACTCAATGCATCTGCCACTCAGTTCACTGTTCCTTTTATGTAAGTAATCTCGAAGTCGTACTCGCTAAGAAATTGCGACCAACGTCGTTGTCATGCATTTAGGTCACTTTGCATAAATATGTGTTGTAGTCCACAATGGTCAGTCTTTAGTTCAATTTTTTGTCCAACAAGGTAGTGTCTCCATATCTTCAAGGCATATATGATGGATAATAACTCCAAATCACGCGTCGCGTAATTCTCCTCATGCCTTCTCAGTTTCCTCAAAATGTAAGCGATCACTCATCCATCTTGCATCAAGACTCCTCCTAAGCCTTCCTTGGATGCGTCTGTGCATACCAAGAAGTCTGCATCCATGTCAGGGACCTTTAGTATCTGTGCAGTTGTCAACAATTCTTTGAGCCTCTGAAATGTTTCTGCACATTTCTCAGTCCAAACAAACTTATTTTTCTTCTTTTGCAACTCCGTGATCGGATTTTCTATCTTCGAAAATCCTTCGATGAACCATCGATAGTATCCTGCTAAACCCATGAAGCTACGCACTTCCGGGACATTCATAGGTGTAGGCCATTCCATAATAGCCTCGACCTTAGCTGGATCCACGATGATGCCTTCGCCAGAGATGACATGCCCTAAGTAGTGAATCTTCGATTGATAAAATGAGCATTTGGAAAACTTCCCATACAATTTGTGCTCTCGCAAACACTGTAGTACCAAGCGCAAGTTCTCGTCATGCTCCTCCATCGTACGAGAGTAAATAAAAATATTTTCAATGAACACTTGGACGAACTTGTCCAAGTACTCATGGAACACCCCGTTCATCAAACTCATAAATACCCCTGGGGCATTTGTCAGTCCAAATAGTAAAACAGTAAACTTGTAATGTCCAAACCTCGTCTTAAAGGTGGTCTTAGGGACGTCATCCTCCTTGATCCGTAACTGGTGATACCCTGATCGCAAGTCGATCTTCGAGAACACCGTTGCACCCTTCATTTGATTGAACAGATCATTGATTCTCAGCAATGGATATTGATTCTTGATCATGGCCTTGTTCAGTTGATGGTAGTCAATGCAAAGCCTCCACAATCTATCCTTCTTTCGTACAAAAATAACAGGTGCACCCCACGATGACACACTAGGACGTATCAGTCCCAGGTCCAACAACTCCTTCAGTTTCATTTTCAACTCTTGTAACTATGGGGTCGACATTCGATAAGGCGTTCTTGCTATCAGTTCAGTCCCCAATTTTAGGTCTATGGTAAACTCCAATTCCCTCTCTGGCAGCATTCCAGGTAACTCCTCTGGAAACACGTCCGCAAACTCTCTCACCACCGGAAGGTGTTCCAGACCTTTCGCTACTCCCTTCTTGTTTAACGCAAGGATCACATAAATCTTGCACCCCTTGTGCATACTCTTATGTAGCTGTAAGGAAGAAATGAACCTCAAGGAAACTTTCTGGTTCTATCCTACAATCACTCATCTATGTCCCTTTTCATCGACCAAGCTCAACCGTTTTGTATTACAGTTGAGTATAACCTCATGCGATTCCAACCAGTCCATACAAATCACGACATCATAAGATCCTAAGATCGTGACGTACAGGTTGGACCTTGTGACAAACTCTCCAAGTTTAAGGACACAGCCTGTAACCTTTCCTCCAACCTTATGCTTGGCTCTCGAAGCCATCTCCACGAATCTAAACTCATCTTGTTCGACTGCCTTTACCTTAATCATTTTTAGCATTGCACCAGAAATGAAAATCTCGGTAGCACCGGGATATATCAAAATACTAAGGGTCTGGTCAGCGACGGTACCTGTCATCTCAAGCACAGTCGATTGATGCTCTGCCTGGTGATTATTCACCGCTGCATGAATCCAATGGGCCTTGCCTATATCTCCCATGGTAGCGGGTTTGGCTGATCCGAACGCTCTGATCCTCTCCACAAAGAAGTTGCACTGGTAGTGTGGCTCTCCACACATCCAACACCCCTTCTTCATCCCAGTAGTCTTGGTACCCAAAGTAGAAAATGACAGCCCACCAACCTGGAACCCTGGTCTGTTCTGCTGAACAGGCCTAAACTGCTGCTACTGAGGGTGGCACTGTTGTTGATGCTATGGTCCCCGATAAGGTGTCTGCTATTGAGGTGTTGGTCACTGAGGTGTAGTGAAAGTGGATCCCCTCTAGAAGCCATGATATCCCAATGTATGTCTGGTTGGTGTCTAATGTTACTATGCTCTAGATGAAACCTACCCTGCTAGTCTCGCTGGAGTACTGGTCTGACCCCCACTGATAAGCTCATCCTCTGCTATGAGGGCCTTCTTGACGACATCATGCAAGGTTTGAGGCATCAAAATCCTAACCTTTTCACGCAGGCTGCTGTTAAGGCCGAACACAAACTTGTTGACCTTCAGTTTCTTAGTGCTAAGGTGCGGAGCATACCGGAGTAGCTCCATAAAACAGGCCTCGTACTTGGGCACCGTACGACCTCCCTATCGTAAGGCATTGAACTCATTGAGCTGACGCTCAATGAATTCCTCTGAAAGGTACCTCTCTTGGAACTATTCCTCAAACATTTCCCATGACACGTCTTCGACGGCCATGTTCAGCTATAGTAGGAGTGTCTTCCACCATAGAAGAGTGCTCCCCTTTAGTTGAAAGACTGCCATGCAAACCTTCATGTTGGAGGTATAATCACGAACTACGAAGCAGATCGCCATGTTCTCCAACCATGCCTCAGCAGCTGCGCCATCCAGGGCACCAAAGAACTCGAAAAATTTGACCTTCTCGAGTTCACAGTGAACGCTACCAGTACTGACCGGAGAGCGTGGTGTAACCTCAGCGGGTGTCGGTGCTCTAGCCTCATCTCTGTCCAAATGGATGATCAGAGCCTCGGACATATGCTGAAAAGATCTCATCATTCTGACAACATCACCAACTACTATCTGCTCCTATCTGAGAACCTCCTCATCTCCCTAGGGGTTAGAGCCCTCAGGCGTGGATGCTACTGGTGGCATCGCGCCTCCTCCCCTAGCACCCCGTCGTCTGCCTCCACAGCGTCCTCTAACCATGATTACCTGCATGCACACAAGTCAAATCGATCAGCAACAGTATAATCAATTATATCAACAAAATTCATAGTGATCCCAAGTTGCAGGTTGAACCTCGCTCTAATACCATATGTAGAGACCCTATCGTTTAGTTACGACAACAAACCTCTCATAACAAGTGAAAAAATTATTTTTTTTGTGTGTGTGCATGTGTACAAGGGTAATAAGGACATTATACTCAACGTCGCCACATGACGACGAACATGACACGTGCAACTCACGTGAGAACCACATAACAACTTAAGAAGCACATCGGTAACTGGAAGTAATGGACGAAAATCACTGACAAATAAGAATGACTACCTGCCCATCCTACCCTACAATGGTTAGGACCTCCAGGACACATAAGCAACGCTCAAGCCCAGGTTCTCATCGATTTTGACCATTTAAGGTCTTAGGGCTGGTGACTGTTCTGAGGAACAAGGAGGTGTCTACATTCCCCCTCGACACAATCAACCACACTGACTGAGCTAACAACAACATCATCGATCAACTAAAATTCATTCTATCAACCCTAAAATCAATTAACCATGGGCAACAGTAATCATTACTGTTAACAATCATTCATAAAATTTAATTAACCGCGCATTAAAATCTAGTTCTAAATCAATCCCTCATCATAAATATTTATTAGCACATTAGAACACAATTTAAATCAATCATTCTATCTACAAGGCCAAATAGTTATTTTTGTTTTCTTCTAACTCTTTAATTTTGTAAGTGAGATTAATTTTTTCTAGATTATTGACCTCCTTTGAGTTGATTGATTCTTTTCATGATTTTGTTTTTCCATTTCATGTAATCTAATCTTCATTTATGCAACTTAATCTCCAACCCTATAATTTTATTTTCTATGTATTTTTATTTTTTTATGTTATCTTCAAAATATCTAAACTTATGGTCAAACACTAAACATTGTCTCTAACTCTACTTTGAAGTCTGACTTCTCTCCTCTACCTTTATCTAAATAAATCTAAATATACCCAAAACAATATTCTACTGAATAATCCTTTATATGCTAAATCATGCTTAATAACACTATTAACTTGATTTAAGTAAGAAAAACAATGTATAGGCTCTCGGAATGTCGTTGGTTTACCTTCACACAAATGGAATAAAGAGTACAGGTTCAAGAAGAGTGAACGATGTAGAAGAAAGGCGCAAAAACCCTATCGGCATAATAAAATCTAAGCACAAAAATATATGCCTGCCAATAACAGCCTACAGTCAAAACGCAGCAGAAAATTGCAGAAACCCTAATAGAAACCAACAAAAAAAGACATATGCCTACAAGAGCCGAGAAATTAAATATCATAAGAAACTCCTCAAGGCATTAGTTTAAAGCACAAAATATATTAGACCCCAGACATTCCTATATTGAACAACCGAAGGCCATTATACATTTAAACTTCAAACAAAAGAGAAAAAGACTATAGATTGTCAAACTTTAAGCCGTTGCTAAGAACAGACTGTTTACATCAACGATAAAAATGTAGGACCTGTAGCAAGGTTACAGGCAAAATTTTAAACAATAGGAACAAGACAACAAACACATGACGCAATACATCTGCAAAAGACTTATAAAACCTTGACAGAGAAAAGCTCGTTCAAGAACAGAAAGTAATAAAATACGAAGGGAAAATTAAATATTGCTGAGAAACCCCACCATTAGTGAGCATTTTGCATAGGAAAGACGCAGGTAATAATGTAGGGGATCAAGCCGTCATGTAATGGATGCAGTCGTAGAACAAAATCATTGGGTTACAAATAGGGAGGAGGATATCACTGCAGCAACCAAACGACTTCTTGTCATCACAAACACTCACCGAGAAAGCCAAATGACGGCTGGAAACAAAGAAGAAAAAGGGCAGATATAGAATGAACAGGAGGTGTAGCTTGGTCATTTCATTCTAGAACACAGTCAGATGTAAAGTCTGGAAATATTTCTAAGTATGGTTTTTATTATCTAAACTCTAGTTGCAACCAAATCTCCAAGTCAAACTAAGTCGTATGTAATCCTGAGCTTGAGCCACAAAGGCTACATTAAACCAAGTGCTAAGGAGAAAGCCCACGCGTCCCTAGTTCATGCACATCACACTTATAAAATCTCCTATAATTTATCAAATTCAATTTCTGAAAACATATGCATCCATTCAGACTTGATCTGATGCGTACAAGAAGATTGACACGAAGAAAAAAAACAACCCAATCAATTTCGTTATAGAACTCGATATCTCAACCCTTCATCTCAACGCTGAGAAAAATAATGACCTTGGGTATCCTCATAATCTTGGTAAGAGGACATCAACGTTCATTTTACATACTTAGGTGATAACCAGACCTTAGATACTAGACTTGTACACAGAGTTACAATGAGATCAAAAGGTGATTATTGTGCATTAAAGGAAATTAAACGCAAATATGGATAGAGGATCACAATCATAATGAGATCATCGTAATACAGTACACTGTCATAACCACCGCCATGATAACATTTGGTAATAAAAGTTAAAATTCATGGGAATTAAAAGGATAAAAGAAAATTGTTGCTGAGAGATGGGTAAGTCTGTAATCAAGCCTGGTAATCATCGTTGTCTAAAATATTAAGCAGAACAACAAGCATCAATGGAGGGTAAAACTAAGTAAATAACGAATACATCCCTGTGCAAAATCGAATGCAACGACAAGGGAGAATTCTATGTGAGAAGTAAGATCGCTAAGTAGTATTTTTACATCCATTACCTAAATACAACAGCAGAGGTAATATTTACACATCTGTTACATAATTACAATCGAAGGGGTAAGATTTTACATCCATTACATAATGGCAATCAGATAAGTAAATAAAACCAATAAATCCAACAAGAAGCAAACGCAAATTGAAGTTAAATATTTTTTTTTTTTTTCGAGATCCCAATATAAAGATGTTGACCACAGTAAGAGAATGTCAGGGCCCTAAGGATAACTCATCGAAAGGATCACAAGGGTTTTATCAGTCGAGGCGCAGAAATAAACAAAAAAGGAAGCAAGATAATCGAATGCATAGGTCATGTTGAAGGGCACAAGTCAACGATCTGGCAAGGACATCCACAGAGGTAGAAGACTGATAGATTCGCCTTTGCTTCACCATCCTCGCACAGGAAAGCGGGGCGTTGATATGCATAGGTATTTTAACGCTAAGGCGACGACCATAGATCAGGCTCCTAGCCGACTGCTCAAACAAGGAATGGTGAGCTATGAACGAAGGATAAACAACCTCAAGGTCACAATCAACACACAGGGCGGTCACGACATGCGAGAAAACAAGGCCATAAGAGACAACAACCAATGAGTTAGGCTAAGAAAAACTTCAGATATAAATCTAACATCCAATCTACTTACATAATCAACATGCATATCCAATCATAAAGCCTACAACAATCTACCATTCAAACGAAGAAAGTGTATCGTTGCCTGTTCACTTGCTCCGAGTGTCGTCTGCACGCTCTGTGCAACTCCCGCTCGCCGACTGTCGAGACCTCACCGGTACCTCCCAACCAATGCTAGGGGTACTCTTCTTCCCCCTTAGCCCCATGAGACGCAAAGGGGCCACACACACTATCCAGATATTACGTCTAGCTCCCAGCTCGCCTCGCAAGGCTGAGCTACCACTCCTCTCTGAGCTGGGTATCCCAACTCCCACAAGTAAATCTGTCAAGTCGATATTTCTGCAGTGTAACGTTACACAAACAGAAGATGATCTTTCATCCTTCTCCTTGCTTCCTTTTATAGAGTTTTGAACTTCGTTTCTTTCCTAAAATCTCATTTAATTAAAGTTTTTAAAATAATTTCCTAAAATTTCCTCTCCGTACAAGTGTTCCCCATCCCCTACATTCCTCCATAAATTAATTTCTTTAATTAAGTAATTATCTTTATTTCCCTCACTCACCTAGAGTTACTCCTAGAATCACTCCTAGGTGTCCCTAAATTCCCTTACAGGTTTTAAAGTCTTTCCTTATTATGAAATTGCTAATTCAATTTAAAATTAGAAAGCTCTTAAATGTTAATTATTTACTAAATTAACTTCCCGCTTTTTCCCTTAAGTTCCCCCTTTTCCTTTTTATGTTACCTCTTTTCCCTAGTTTCCTATTTTTTTTATTTTCCCTCTTTCCCCTTTTACTTAGAACTCAAAAAGGTAGGAATGGAATTTAACCCCTTTTTCCTTTTATCATTAATTTAGTATCTTCTTAAATTATCAAATGCTAAAATAATTAATTCCCTCTTTACATTTTATATCCACAGATTTTATTTCTTATGAATAATTTAATTTCTTATTCCCTTCATGTTACAAAATTTTAAGAAGATCATAATTATTATTTAAGTGGTTTTTATTTTAAATTTTATTATTTTATTTTATTTTATCTAATCATTTTATTTTTTTATTTATTTTTATTATTATTATTATTATTATTATTTAAAGGTAGACAAAAT
>JASDQU010246829.1:0-16612 GCA_032191745.1 Picea mariana
CAGCATATAAATTTCAGAATGCAATATAAGTAAAACACTTATCAGATATAATTTCAGTAATGGAAGGGACTGTTGAGAGGGGTGCTCGTTTCCACCCAACCGTAGGCGTAGCGACTCCAAATGGATTTACCACTAGCCACCCCCGAGCTGAGACCACGATTTCCTGAGACTTGCGTCTTCTTGTCTTCCAGTGTCCAGGAGCGAAGGTTGCAATCCTTCCTCTCTGCGATCACTCACTCTGCGTAGAGATTGCCAGAGTTCCCCCCCGCATCTGCCCCCTTCAATAATTCCAGCCATACGCCTTATCCTCTCGCGAGGTTGCGTGTGGCATGATTACCCTCGCGCTGGTCAGTCATGATGGCTCTATGGATAGGCGGTTCACCTCCCCATCCCTCATCAAGCCATCAACCTACCAGCCTGCAAGGCATTTATTTCAGGGCTAGCAAGCCTCTTTTGGTTCTTCGGGCCAGTGGAGTCCAAATACGGTATTAAATTCTCAGTGGAGGTTAACGCCCCTTTTTCAAGGTGCCCTCCACCACCATCGTGGTCTCTTTTCCGCACATCCCCTCTCAGCAGTTCTGCAATAAATTCAAACTGTCATTTACATTCATTGAGCTCTTCCTGCAGGTCCATTTACATCACATATTCATGCTTATGAGTTTTGCCATAGTCCTTGGCCAGTTCAGTTATATTTACAATCTGGGGGAAACAGGGTGTTACACATGGCTTCTACTTTTTTGCATAACCATTTGTGACACAAAAAACTAATATGAGTGATCTCAAACTGACTCGATATAACCTCTATTTATACTCTAAAATACCTAAAATACATGACTTATCAATAAACCCTTTCACAATTACACTTACGAATAACTTCTTAAATTACACAAAATCTCAATAGGTAGGAATACTACTTAATTTTGAAAAAATTCCCCCCGGGTTCTTATGCATTTAGAGGAAGTGGAGGAGCTTACCTCATTATTGAGTTCAATATAAACTACCTATTCTTATTGTTGATATTGTCACCAAGCCTACATTATGTTCTTTAGGTCATTGATGGTTGGAAGCAATTTTTGATCCTAGGGAATATTAGGGTTCATCTAAAAACAAGCAATGAGGCTATAAATCCAAGAATCCACAACCTCACTATTCATCGTTTAATCATATTTTGGGAGAGAGATCTGTGTATCGAATTGAAAGATAGGTGGCTAAGTTTTATTAATGATATCTTTCTTGATCAACTTGAAGATGTCTAGGTTTAGAGTGGCATAGATTGAATCAACCTCTTTATTGCATACATCTTTGCAAGGGGCCATGAGGTATTATGGGAGACAAAAATAGTCGAAGATTTGATTCCGAGAATTGGAGATTTGGGTGAGGGAGACGAGATGCCACATAACATATTTGGATAAAAATATTCTTACCTAGGAAAAATATCAACTTTGGTGTTGAACTCAAGCAGAGAATAGCCTTAAGAGAAGGTGTTGATGTAGATATAGGTGGGAGGGCACACTCCAATGAACCATATCTATAATTTTCATTCTAAGGATTGGTTAAGCTAAGAGAGGAATTTATCCTAGAACTTTGGTAGCGAGTAGGTATTGGATTAATGCTTTGATACCATTTAATGTATTTATAAAGTTTTTAACCTACAAAACCTAGGTTAGATTGGAAACATACTACGTAAAGGATAAATAAACCAAATAATATTAAATATCAATAGGTACTTGATACGAACAATAGAGAGAATGCTAGTCTCTTTGCTAATAAAATATGGTATCACTTTATCATGAGGCTAATTAAACTTTATATCTAGTATTCTAAATGGTCCACACAAATGAAAAAAATATAAACTAACTCATTAACTCAGTTCTAATTCTACAAAATGCATCTGCATGCATACACATAACAACCAAGTCAAAATAGAAAGCCTAAAATAGAGATAAAACTCCTCAATAGTTACTTTTTGAGTTGGATCACACTAGCCAATTTGAATATGTCCTCCCTAGGGAGAATGCCCATGCTACTTACATGTTTTATTAGGTTGAACAAGGCTTTTTTGAAGGGTTCTCTGTTCTTAGTGACAACTCCCAACACTACATAATCATTATTTTCGAGGATCCATTATAATTTTCTATCTATACCTATAATATTTCTTTTGCACACTCATTTCGAAATAATGTAAATGTTAAGAATATTTATTTTAATTGAATTAGATGCAAGTAGAATAATGTGCATCTAAGTGTATTATCAATGGAAATAGAGTAGAAAACTTGCATGGGGTGATAACATATGCATGCATGGTACCTTCCATGTGGATGGAAAGGAAAACATACACCAACAAATAACATCATACATCATAGTAGTTGTGGGTGAGGAGATGCGAAGAGTATTGAGGTTGAAGGGTGATGTAAACTGGGTGCGGAGCACATAATGAGGCAATAAGCACATGGCATGGAAGCTATCAAAATTAATGGAGAAGTCTAAGATGAAGGAGATGGAGGTAGGGTTCGAAGGATAGCCTCAATCATAAATGAATGGACCACTAATGCAAATGGAACCACAAAGGTTTAAACTTGGCAGACCACAAGGACTTGGTCATCAAATTTCAAAATCATGGAAAGACATGAAGTCCTCAGGGTGATTCAATCCACTTCATGGAGCAACGAAATTCTTGTTCTATTGGTTGGCATGATTTGTGTGTTATGGTTTAGGTCAACTAGATGGTATAGTATGAACGGGTGTTCCAACAATCTGGTGAGATGGTCTACAAGTCAGGGTCTCAATTGAAGGTGGTGGCCACAATCTAAGAGATAATCCTCCATTCTTCCTAGGTAGGCAGGGCCCAGTTTAAACATAGGATTCTTCAAGAGTAAGGGGTAGTTGATAAGGTAGAGAAGCTCAAGAACTGGGGCCCTTAGGCCATATCTATAATGGAACCTCAACAACATTCCCAATTAAAACAACAAAATGAGCTAATTTACCATTTAGGAACTTAATGAAAGAGGAAGAATTAAAGAGGATACATAGAAACCATATAAACATATACATATCTGGAAATAATCATAAATCAACAACAAACCATAAGAAGAGAAGTTGATAATGAAGTTCAGCAATCTTGCTTACGTCTCCGGGCCTTTGTCTCAATGGGTGAGGATTTTCTTATTTATGTTCAAATCTTCACAATTACATCATATTAGTGCCAAATGGATTACAAACGGATCTGGTTGTGTTCTACCAGATCTCAAGAACCCAACAAAACTGACAGCACTGAAAACGAATGAACGGAGCTCCCAGAAATGGCCCGCAAATGTGCTCTCCTCAATGGCTTCCCTACATAAAAATGGATTTGGTTCAATAATTCTTCAACATTTTCCTATTCTAAACCTCCTTTCATGGATTTGAGAGCCTCTGGTTTATATAGGCCTGAAGTTGGCAACAAACTCCCAACTTTCCCCCTAGATCTGGCCTAAAAAAGGGCCCAAGATCCTCCAAAAATGGACTAAATCTCCCAAAACTGCTGAGAAAACCAATAAAAATCATGATATATATTTAAAAACCCACTTTCTTGGCATAAATTGGGTGCAACCCGTTTTCCTTGGGCTCCTGGTCACATGGGCACCCTCCATGTGGCCTCGATCTAGCGCGGACTTGTTGGCCCCCTCCGACATAAGATCCTGGTCATATGTTGCATGGCCATATGGCCACGGGCTCTAAGCACCACGCACTCAACATCTGTTATAACCCATAGCCTTAGCCCCCTGGTCTAGTGCCTTGGTCGGCGGGCTAGCCCGACCGACCAGGTGCCTATCCACCACATCCTTGCTATACGATAACAATCAATGATATATGCTCTAGTCACATGTGGTAACACTCAGGGGCTATGCCAAACACACCGCGCACCAAACAATATAAGGGAGAGGGCACGTGATATTTTCATATGGTATATTCGCATCGGGGGTTGGGGCTAGGCCCCATCCCTTTAGTCTGGCATATTTACATTTATACAAGCTTAAATAATATGTTTAAACCATAGTTAATACGAACTATCACAGGCGGGCTCATAGCTTGGCCCTCCCAAAACGCTTGCCACCTGGACCATAGGTCACGGGTTCGATTCTCGTTGAACCCATAACATTTTGAAACCTTCTAACCAATAGAAGGGTGCCACATGGCAGTGCAGGACTGGGCCACGTGGTACCTTACCATTCACTCAAAAAAAGACACGTGTCCGAGCTTGATTCAACCACGTCTACCACATGTCTTCCCTGTCAGCGTGCTCACTGTACCTGCCATGTCAGCCCATGCCACATGTCACCCTTGCAGTGGTGCCACGTGTCACGATCTGAATCATCCACATCTTCACCTACCCATGTCAACGCCAATGCACCCTGCCACGTCATCTATATGGTCGTACGTCCTGTACAGTCAACTTCCACATCAAGACTGTACGGACTGTACAGTCAACATTTTTTTTACCTGTTTGACAAAACGAACAGACCGTGATATCTTGATCATACGACATCAGTTTGAGCCCGTTCAAGTTGCATTGGGTTCGTATCGACAAGACCTACTGGCATGTCTGTTTTGAATCCATTTCGATAACTTTGATTTTTATTCCTTCCTAGACCCATTTTGGTTCCTGGATCCAATTCTGGATCTCACCTCCCCACTAAATACCTTTTGGTCCGCCAAAAAGTTATTGATCAGTCATCAAGTGTGGGATAGTACACCCCACTTGTTCTCTGTCTTTAAACTCTGTTATGTGCACCTGTCTCATCAAGATCAACTGTAAAACAACCATGATAATTGATAGCATATTATTAGCCACTCGTACCCTTTCACATCTTATTGAAGCCACTATCATCCATGTTGACAACATTACTAATGATATCATCAAAAATATGAATGCAAATGAGCTAATATGTTTGTAATACTTGCACGACATAAGTTTATCTTGAAGCAAAGTGTGATTGATCTTCCATTCTACAATCATCTCATGTTCTTGCTTAAGATCAATTACTTGATTTGAAACAATTATAGGTGTGCTGTTGGTATGAGCTTCCTTTCTTAATTGTTCCATTGTTTGAAGAGATTGATTTGCTTTTAAATGATGAGCATGTACCACATATTCTTTGCCTTCTTTGATTAAGTGATATTGATTTTGTTACCTGTAGAAGATTGCTTTGTGATCATGCAAATAAGGATTGCCTAAGACCATCCCACATTCATTGAGTGGCACCACATCATATGTTACCTCATCCACAAACTTAGATGAAATTGCAAATTTTGTTGTGCATTGCTTTGTTATGTGCAATTTATGATTGTTTCTTATCCATTTAAGTGAGTAAGGCTTATGATGCATTTGAGTGTTTAATCCCAATTGTTTAACCAATTCCTATAAAATCAAGTTAGATTGAGATCCACTATCTATCAATGTGTCGACCTTATTATGCCTCATTATGATCCTTATGTGAAACAATTTACTTCTAAAATCAAATCCATCACCAATTTTACCTTTCAAACCAACCAATGAGACTTTAGATTCATCACTCGAATCTGATCCTAAGTCTATTGGTCGTGATGTTGTTGCAATTGTTTGCCTCCCTTTCCTTTCTTTGAACCACTTTGGTCTCTTCTCGGGATGCAATTGCCAGCAACAATCCTCATCATGCCCTTCTTTATTGCAATGCTTGCAAGAGGGCTTCTCTTCCTTTCTTGCCACTGAATTTTCCTTCTTTCCATTCCACTTCCTTTTGTCCTGTTTCCTCGAAGACGATTCCCCTGATACACCAACTCTTCTTTTACCTGCCTCAATGTATGTTGCTTGAACAAAAACCTCATCAAGATTAGTAGGTCCAAACATAAATACTGTGTTACGAATATGTGCAAGTAAAACTCCTATATACTTCATAAGAGTTTCTTGGGTATGTAATGGGATATCTAACATCAATGCCATTTTACAAAATCCATCGGTGTATTCTTGCATTGTTTGTCCTTTTCTTAGTTCAAGAGCTTGCCATTCAATTAAATCCTTCTCTTTATAACCCAAAGGATAGAATTTCCTCTAAGTGCATAAACAAAAACTTGCCATGATGGAAATACATTACCCACTTGTTGCGTGCCATTTTTCAACTTGCTTTGCCACCAGATGAGTGTTGTGCCTGCAAGTCTAAGCGATGCCAACTTGATTTGAGTTGCCTCATCTTTGATTTGTTTCACACTGCAATAAACCTCCATATGTCTGACCCAATTATCAAGTCTCTCTGCATTGACTTCACCATCATACATAGGTAATTCAAATTTCACATCAAGTTTTAGTAAAGGCATATCCTGTTTATGTTTATGGGAATATTTTCTTGCAGTGGATTTAGAACTTGAACTTGAACTTGAAGAAGAAGAAGATGATGGAGAAGAAGGAGGTGAAAGAGGAATTTGAGGAGGATCCTCTCCTTCTTCACTTTTGACCTTTGAAGATTCACCTAGAACCGGTCTCTTCTGTTGCAACTAATCCTCATAAACAACCTTCATCATCTTCGACATGGCGAAGAAATTTTTTCGAAAATCTTTCTCATCATGAGAAAGTCCCTTTTTCGATGCCATCTTCTCACTTTGAGAATTTCTCTTTCTTGATCGAATCTCTGGATTCTATTCAAAAAGCTCTCCTTCACCACGACTTAGCTTTTCCCTGGTAATCATGCAAACTCAAAAACCAACCGACAACTAGCTGTAATACCACTTGATCCAAAAAGATCTTTTAACGACAATGGTTGAGTTTTAAAACATGAGTTAATTTACCATTTAGGAACTTAATGAAAGAAGAAGAATTAAAGAGGATACATATAAGCCATATAAACATATATATATCTGGAAATAAGCATAAAGCAATAGAAAACCATAACAAGAGAAGTTGATAACGGAGTTCGGCAATCTCACCTACGTCTCTGGGCCTTTGCCTCAATGGGTGAGGATTTTCTTATTTATGTTCAAAGATTCAAAAGTACATCATATCAATGCCAAATGGATTACAAAATAATCTGGTTGTGTTCTACCAGATCTCAAGAACCCAACAAAACTGACGGCACTGAAAACGGATGAACGGAGCTCCCAGAAATGGCTTGCAAATGTATTCTCCTCAATGGCTTCCCTGTATAAAAATGGCTTTGGCTCAATAATTCTTCATAATTTTCCTATTTTGAACCTCCTTTCATGGATTCAAGAGCCTCTGGTTTATATAGGCCTAAAGTTGGCAACAAACTCCCAACTTCCCACCAATATCTGGCCTCAAAAAGGGCCCAAGATCCTCCAAAAATGGACTAAATCTCCAAAAACTGCTGAGAAAATCAATTAAAATCATGATATATTGTTTAAAACCCTCTTTTGTAGCATCAATTGGGCGCAACCCCTTTTCCTTGGGATCCTGGTCACATGGGCGCCCTCCATGTGGCCATGGTCTGGCGTGGACTTGTTGGCGCCTTCCATGTGGCCACAGTCTGGCATGGACTTGTTGGCCCCCTCTGACATAAGCTCTTGGTCATATGTTGGATGGTCATATGGTCGCGGGCTCCAAGTGCCATGCACTCAATATTCGTTATAACCCATAGCCTTAGCCCCCTGGTCTAGCGCCTTGGTCATCGGGCTAGCCCAATCGGTCGGGCGCCTATCCACCACATTCGAGTTGTACGATAATAGTCAATGGTATATGCTATAGTCACATGTGGTAACACCTGGGGGCTATGCCAAACACACCGCGCACCAAACAATATAAGGGAGAGGGCACGTGATATGGTTGTATAGTAGATTCACATCGGGGGTTGGGGCTAGGCCCCATCCCTTTAGTCCGCCAGATTTACATTTACACAAGATTAAATAACATGTTTAAACCATAGTTAATAAGAACTATCATGGGCGGGCTGGTAGCCCGACCCTGCCAAAATGCTTGCCACCCAGACCATAGGTCATGGGTTCGATTCCCATTGAACCCATAACATTTTGAAACCTTCTAACCAATAGAGGGGTGCCACTTGGCAACCCAATACTGGGCCATGTGGCACCTTACCATTCACCCAAAAAAGGACACGTGTCTGAACCTGATTCGACCACGTCTGCCACATGTTTACCCTACCAGTGTGTTGATTGTACCTGCCATGTGTCATGATCTGACTCATCCACATCTGCACCTGCCCACGTCAGTGCAAACGCACCATGCCACGTCATATGTATGATCATACGACCTGTACAGTCAGCTACCAAGTCAGCACTGTACAAACTATTCAATCAACGTTTTTTTTGTTTGTTTGACGAAACGAATAGACCGAGATATCTTGATCATATGACGTCTATTTGATCCCATTCAAGTTGCATTGGGTTCTTATCGATGAGGCCTACACACATGTCCGTTTTGAAGCCATTATGAGAACTTTTATTTTTACGCCTTCCTGGACCTATTTTGGTTCCTGTATCCAATTATGGATCAAAGTGAGGGGAAGGAACAAAATACAGAGGGAGAGGATAGAGAATACAAAATACAAATAGGAGATGCATCCCCTTTCGACAACACTTTTACAATAAAGGAATAAAGTAAGGATATTTACCCCACCGTCCCCTGAGATAGTTAGCTACCACATACCACGGGAAGGGCCATGACACAATCCTAACACAAAGAAAATAAAGAAGAAAAGGTCTACCACCTCAGTGTGTCTCTAGAAGATAAGAAAACCATTGATCATTATGAGGAAATATTCAAAAGCAAAAAATAATCCACATATGTAGAAAAAAATGGTGGAGTTAGTGGGCTAGGTGGATGATTTGGGCTATTCCCAAATCAAGGACACCAAATTCTATAAAAATATAGATTTATTATGGATATTCAAGGCATTGTTGGCTTAGGTCCTCAAGGAAAGAACTCTAACTCAAAGGAAACTCCTCGAGGAAATGGAACTGGAACTTATGAGGAAGCAAAATTTGATAATGAAGAAAAATAATAGAGGCTTTGGGGCACTATGCTCTTGGAGTCAAATTCATGACCACTAGAAAGTAGGAAACAATAAAACAAGCTATCCTAGGAGACAAGGGCCATGGGAAGGACGTTGACACATTAACAAATCCCATTGTTATTGAGGAACATGGGGAGAAGAATGGGATTCCCTAGCAGCAAACAAGCAAGCCCACGTGATGCTTCAACAACCCCAAAAGGATAATCTGGTCCCTTTATTCTTAATGTATCTCAACAATCTCTATTTTCTATTTTTCATAGTTTATCAATTAAAACATATTGTCATAGTACCTATGCACAAGCAGTTATGAAACAATAGTTATGTTGTAGACACATACAATGACAATAGATTCCAAACTAGCATTGAGTGTTTTGGGAGCCATGAAGTTTGGTTTCCATAATGGAAGACCTCGGGGAGCCTTGCATTTACACTTTTGTCTATAATAGAAATTTAGATACTAGATTAAAAAACAAAATGGAAAGAGAGTAGAAAGTTTGTAAAATAAAGTATGCACATTTATTTTATAAAACTTACATTTTAGATAATGAATAAATAGAAATCATTAAAAGAACAAAAGGGAACACAACCAAAACAAATTTTAAGTTGAAAAATATCTAGAACATTTAACCAACTTCTATATAAAATTATGTGCGGAACATAACAAAGTCCATAGTTAGAGGATAATAAAAGTGATTAAAGTATTGATGTGAAAAAAAAGATGAAACTTAAAAAATGAAATTATTAATAGAAATTTTTTCTTTGCATTCATTTTTCTAACTTACTTATTTTTCATTATAAAATTATAAAAGACAAACATAATATTTTATATAAAAAATTGTTTTATATTTATTTATATTAAATACTATTTTTCTTTGTTTTCTATAAAATCATATTTCTCATCTATCATAAATCTAGAGTTCATTTTATTTTGGACTGATTTAATAAGATAAGTTCTTATGTCTTTTTACTATGCAAATACATGGCATTTATCTATATTCCTTTGGTTAGTTTATTTAACAATGGATGCCCATATATGCAAAAATCGCAACACTAGTCAACATGAAAACAAGTAGTGAATGGTGAAAATTTATAAGACAAATCACATTTTGAAATTTAATTAATCAAAAGTATGGTGAGCATAACCATATTATGTTTATGTTCACTGTGTGAGAGCTAATACAACCTAGAAATGTGTTGAGTTTAGTTTTGCATAGCCTTACTCATGAAGTTATACACATAATAGTAGAATTGTATTGTGTGGGAGAATTTACACTCAGAAAATACACTATGATCATTATGAATATGCTAACGAACATAATTTTTATAATGTTTTGTTATAATAAATATGTAACATACAAAAAATATTTTGGGATGTTTGTGAGGTTGATCATTGAAATTGTTTTTCAATAAAAATAAATATGCAAAAGAGAAAAAATTTAAAACCTCCAACATTTTAAATTGATGGAAGAATTATTTATCCTCAAATAATTAATGATTCTCTTTATCATATCTCGCCTAGTTATTGAAATCATTTGATAACAATGATTCACCCTTACATACTCTATTTGGAAAATATTTATGTAGAGACTATGTGAAAAATGAAAATGCATTTGGCATACTCAAGGGAAGATCCAAATCTCTTTGAGATGTAGGTGCAAAGTTGGAGAGTGCGGCCAAAATTGTAATGTCATGTGTTGTGCTTCATAATTTCTTACAAATGAGTAATGAATACAAGCTACTACATACCAGCTCGAAATTCAAATAATGTACATTCCAATTTTGATACTCAATTGTGGATCAAAGCCATGGAAATAGATGAAACTCAAATACAAATATTATATTTCATAAGTGGGATAGATAATATAATTTTAATATCTACTATAATGTACTTATTTTTACATTACAAGTAAACTTTTGTAACTATGGATTTTGTTATGTAAAAGTTACAGCCATTTTATTGCTAAAAAAGATAAAATGTTATTTACTTAAGCAAAAATATTTGCAATTTGGAGTTGTACATTCAATGTTTTTTCCATATATTTTTTTCTTATTTTTGCATGTTCAAGTTGTGATCTCCCTATCATTTTTTTCATCATTTAAGCGAAATGTATGAGATTTTTCTCCATTTTCTCTTTGAGATTTTCATTAGAGTTTTTTTTAATGTGTTTTCATTCAATTCTTTTTTAGTTTAAACTAGTTTTTTCATGTTCTTTTTCTTCTTTAGTATTTTTCATGTTTATAAATGAATAAATTCATTGTGTGATTTCTCGATATTATTCTTTTCCCTTTTCCTTTTATATTGTGAAAGTGTTCAAGTTAATGTATTGTTTTCCATTATAACCTTTCATGAGACCAATGACCTTGAGAGTTTTCCTTTTCCATTATAGCCATTTCATGGGACTAATGACCTTGCCAAGTTTAAAATTTCCACATTAATGGATTTCCGCTTATGTTGTTTTTCATCTGTTTCTCTTTCTTAAAAGTGTTATCCAATCTATTCCACTTGTACTTACAATGAGCCCTTGTGAAATATGTTTGCCTTCCATATTTACATCGTTTGTCACTTTATCTCAATACTCTTTACACATATTTTCATGATTTAAATTCACAATAAATATCTTCAAATTTTAAAATCAATGTTTTCTCAACATTTTTTTGTCAAAATTCTGTATATTCCTTAGTCGTCTTCATTTCTTCTCCATTTTTTTCACTATTTGAATTAATAAAATAATTTTGTCCATATCATAATCATGTTGAAGACAATTTTCAAGTCCGAAATTAATGTCAACTTCTTCATTGGAGTCACTCTAAATTCTCAAGTCCAAGATTAATGTCAACTTCTTCATTGGAATCACTCTCAATTCTCAAGTCCAAGATTAATGTCAACTTCTTCATTGGAGTCACTCTAATATTTTCTCCAAATCAACATGTGTATTATTTAAATTGATTTATAAACGTAAAATACAATCATGAATATTTAAATTAATTTGTAAATGTAAAAGACAATCATGAAAATGGGATGTGTGATGTGTCTAATTCATGATAATTGCTTGAAGTTTCATTTGAAAAACCCACACACTAAAAACTTTTAAAAATTGGTTAATAAAAATTTAATAACATTTAAACATTTTCCATGAAATAAAATAGTAGTTTGTCCATTACACAAGCCTCAAATAAATAAAATATTTATTTATCTTAAAACAAACAAAAAAACATATTAAATAAAACAAAACTAAAACAAAATAACATAGAATAAAATTATTACAATATCCATATCTAATTTCAAAGAAAAAACCTAATAAAAAAGTATGTTATTGGTAAATGTTCATTTAACAAGGATGATGATATAAAAAGCTAAAACATTCACTTACTATTTATCGCACACAATGAGTCTGTGAGAGAGCCAATACAACCTAGAAATGTGTTGAGTTTAGTTTTTCATAGCCTCAGCCATGGAGCTATACACATAATAGCAAAATTATATTGTGTGGGAGATTCTACACTTAGAAAATACACTATGGTCATTATGAATATGCTAACCAACATAATTTTTATAATGTTTTGCTATAATAAATATGCAACACACAAAAAATATTTTGGGATGTATGTAAGGTTGATCATTGAAATTGTTCTTCAATAAAAATAAGTATGCAAAAGAAAAAAGTTTTAGAACTTCCAACATTTTAAATTGATGAAAAAAGTATTTATCCTCAATTAATTAGTGATTCTCTCTATCATATCTCCCCTAATTATTGAAGTCATTTGATAATAATGACTCACCCTTACATACTCTATTTGGAAAATATTTATGTAGAGACTATGTGAAAAATGAGAATGCATTTGGCATACTCAAGGGAAGATCCAAATCTCTTTGAGATGTACGTGCAAAGTTGGAGAGTGCGGCCAAAATTGTAATGCCATGTCTTGTACTTCATAATTTCTTACAAATGAGTAATGAATACGAGCTACTACATACCAGCTCGAAATTCAAATAATGTACATTCCAATTTTGATACTCAATTGTGGATCGAAACCATGGAAAGAGATAAAACTCAAAGACAAATATTATATTTCATAAGTGGAAAAGATAATATAATTTTAATATCTACAATAATGTACTTATTTTTACATTACAAATAAACTTTTATAACTATCGATCTTGTTATGTACAAGTTACAACCATTTTATTGTTAAAAAAAAGATAAAATGTTATTTACTCAAGCAAAAACATTTGCAATTTGGAGTTGTACATTCAATGTTTTTTCCATATATTTCTTTCTTCATTTTTGCATGCTCAAGTTGTGATCTCCCTATCATTTTTTTCATCATTTAAGTGAAATGTATGAGATTTTTCTCCATTTTCTCTTTGAGGTTTTCATTAGAGTTTTTTTTTAATGTATTTCATTCAATTCCTTTTTAGTTTAAACTAATTTTTTCATGTTCTTTTTCTTCTTTAGTATTTTTCATGTTCATAAATGAATAAATTCGTTGTTTGATTTCTCCTTTTCCCTTTTCCTTTTATATTGTGAAAGTGTTCAAGTTAATGCATTGTTTTCCATTATAACCTTTCATGAGACCAATAACCTTGGGAGTTTTCTTTTTCCATTATACCCTTTCATAAGACTAATGACCTTGCCAAGTTTTCCTATAATGTGTTCCATATCATCATAAAAATTCCACATTAATGGATTTTTGCTTATGTTGTTTTTCATTTGTTTCTCTTTCTTGAAAGTGTTGTCCAATCTATTCCACTTGTACTTACATTGATCCCTTGTAAAATATGTTTGTCTTCCATATTTACATTGTTTGTCACTTTATCTCAATACTTTTTACACATATTTTCATGATTTAAATTCACAATAAATATCTTCAAATTTTAAAATCAATGTTTTCTCAACATTTTTTTTTGTCAAAGTTCTGTATATTCCTTAATCTTGTCTTTATTTCTTTTCCATTTTTTTCACCATTTGAATTAATAAAATAATTTCCTCCATATCATAATCATGTTGAGGACAATTTTCAAGTCCGAAATTAATGTCAACTTCTTCATTGGAGTTACTCTAAATTCTCAAGTCCAAGATTAATGTCAACTTCTTCATTGGAGTTACTCTAAATTCTCAAATCCAAGATTAATGTCAACTTCTTCATTGGAGTCACTCTAATATTTTCTCAAATCAACAACATGTGTATTATTTAAATTGATTTGTGAATGTAAAATACAATCATGAATATTTAAATTGATTTGTAAATGTAAAAGACAATCATAAAAATGTGATATGTAGTGTGTCTAATTCATGATAATTGGTTGAAGTTCCATTTGAAAAACCCACACACTAAAAACTTTTAAAAATTGGTTAATAAAAATTTAATAACATTTAAACATTTTCCATGAAATAAAATAGTAATTTATCCATTACACAAACCTGAAATAAATAAAATATTTATTTATCTTAATATATATATATATATTAAATAAAACAAAACAAAATAACATAAAATAAAATTATTACAATATCCATATCTAATTTCAAAGAAAAAACTTAATAAAAAAGTATGTTATTGTTAAATGAAAGTATGTTATTGTTAAATGTTCATTTAACAAGGATGATGATATAAAAAGCTAAAACATTCACTTACTATTTACCGCACACAATGAATCTATCTACTTAACTCCCCTTTAAAACAAATATATTTATTACTTTTTACAAGTATAATTAATACAAAATTCTTTGTAAATTTAAAATTTAAAATTAAAAAAATTCTTTATAAATTTAAAATTAAAAATTAAAAAAATTAAGTCAATACATAAAATATCTTTCATTAAAAAAGTTTCAATCTCTTCCATTTCCTTTCATTTTGAAAATTTATTTTATCACTCGTGTAAATTGAATAATATATTTACTTCTTGTGTAATTTCTTTATCCACTATAACAGTATCTACTATTAATAGTTAGTCATCTCGTTCCCTCTCCATGGGCCCTTTAACAGAAGAACAGTGTTGACACTTAATATTATTGTGTCCTAATCCTTCCTCCACGTGCCCTTACACTGTGTGGATTTAATATTTATCAATCAAATTAATAATTACAGGGATTAACATAAAGTTAAATGAAATTTTAATCATCACTTAAATTTATATAATATTATTAGAAATTTTACCATATCCAATATATATATCCAAAATATATATATATATATATTTTAAATATATAAAATATTAGTTTTCATAAAAATAATCACTTTATGCATATCTAACAATTTTCCATCACATTTTGAGCAAATATCCCAAAAATATAGCCATAAATTTAAAACCTTTAAATTAAAGCTTTCCGATAATGTGTATTTGACTTCATGGCGGTGCGCACGCCCGCCCGCCCGCCGGATCCTCGAACGCGCATACCGGTCAAGAATCAAGATTTGCCGAGCGCGCTTTGACGATATGCATGTGCGCAGATACCAGAAGTTTCGTCAATATCAAACATATGTGATGTATTGTGTGCGCTTAATCGAGTCATCTTCGTTGAAGTCGGAAGTATAATAACCAGCGTTAACAGAAAGGACAATTCGTCATTTTGCTCATGTGTTAGGGTTTTTGTCACAAGCAAACCGTGACGGTGAGTGCTGGGTATTATCCTTTAGCAATTTAAACGTTAGACTTTTTAGGATTTTAAGGGTATATTTTTGGATCAATTTTTATTGAAATCTTGTAAAAATCTGTTGGAACTCCAGATTTGAGGTTCAATTTTTTTTTTAAGTTTTATTAGTATCTTTTTGGATCAATTTTTATTGAAATTCTGTCAAAATTTGTTGGAACTCTAGATTTGAGTGGTTGAATCTGTATAATTCCAGTGCCTCATGGGTAATTCATTTATACATTCAAAAATGAAATTTAAGCAGCAGAAAATAATGACGTTACACCTGTTCTACTAAATGTTTTTTTTCACTCTAATCAGAGGACTTAAATCTGCACCAAATCACCATTTTTTGTTGTTTTAAATCCATTTTTGAGTACAGAAATGGAATCAGAATACTGATAAAACTCTTGGAACACTTGGATTATACAGAAATAATCACTCAAAACTGCTAATCTAACTATTTTTTACCAGATTTCAAACAAATATACCAAACAAATATAACCAAATAAAAATCATTTCTTAAAAATTTTAACCTATAATGAAAATAATGATTTCACCAAAACCTATTTCTCTGTCTACTAATTACTGATGAAAAAGTTCAAACAACTCCACAACTCCTTATCATTTCATGCATATTGCTTTAATTATTGCTTTAATTAACTGTCAGGTAGGTAAATTTATGGTTATCCTCAACTAAAATTTCAAATTAAACAGACACCTTTAATTCCACTTCATAGATATATAGGATGGATACTTAACCAAGGAGTTTTGTTCACTCTAACTATGTTAGATTCCAAAATAATTGAATTTTGTGCAGTCTAAATATCTTAGATTCCAAATTAATTGCTTGTACACGAGTAAATACTGTTACAGTATTTAGATTCCAAATTCATTGCTACGATGGCTACTTGAACTTTTACTTGTACACGAGTAAATACTGTTACTGTATAGTATACAAATGAGCATGTCGACAGCTTCCCC
>JASDQU010246831.1:0-15963 GCA_032191745.1 Picea mariana
TGTAACCTAACCAACACATTTGGTTTCACTAAATTTGGATCTGTTATGAATAAGTTATGACGTTTTTACTCAAAACACCTGTTTTTGACTAGTTTCAGGACTAGCCACAAACCCTATTTTCCACAGAGTGTAACTCCAAAAATACAATGACCCACAAGCTGAATTTTTTACCACAGATACTTGGATATGTTTTCTCAATGGCATAGCATATTAACGGTCTGAATCATTATAGAAAAAATGTTATAAATAAAATGGTGAGATGACCTGTAAATAACATACCTTAGAAAGCACCATCAAAAGAATTTATCATTCCTTGCATTTCGGCCTTCTTTTCTTCACCTTCCCTCAAAATTTTGTCTTAGATATCCTTGGTTACCTCAGACACCTATATATATTCAATATGCTCAAGTGTAATTAAAATTAGAGAGCCTTGCATCTTATTTATACTCTCTAAGTAGCTTCCTTAAAAACATCTTCTAGGTCACTTGGCCCCACTTTCCTTATTTTAGGGTTAACCCACTTCTAATTTATCCATTGAATTTATTATGTAAATAATTTATGTTGCATTCACTTTGAATTATAATACATTCATTACTTCACTTTATTATTTACCTTTTAAAATCTCTTAAACCACTTTGACTACTTTGACCTTTTGGGGCTTTTAGATGACATATGAGGGTCCTTCAACTTCGTAAGGCCATAACTCTCAAATCGTGAGGAGTTATGTGACGTTCCACATGCCACGAGAAATGGAATGACATGTAATATCCATATAGAATAGTATGATCTAAAAATATATCATAACTCATACTGTTATCCATCAAACAAACTTGGGTCCATTACCCAAACCTGGGGTCTCCAACTTCTCATGGTCATAACTCTCTAACCGTGAGGAGTTATGTGATGTTCCACATACCACCGGAAATAGAATGACAAGCACTATACATATAGGATAGTTTACCTGACAAATTCATTGTCCTTTGTCTCATTATTACACAATTAATCATGGGTTCTCTTACTCCGCAAAGCATCTTTCCATGAGGGCTTTCACCATAAGGGGATCACTTTGGATTTCATCCATATTTAGTTCTTATCAAACATGACAAGACAATGAGTCATCTTTACATCAAAAAATCTTGGGTCCATTACCCAAACCTTTGTGTTGTAGGGTTTTCTTCAAGGGTTGATATCAATGATAATCAACCTTAATCAACACCTTAGCCCTATTAGCCCCTATATCCTGATATCTAGACTGAAGATAGGCCAGAAACATTATGCCTCTAAGATAGAAGAAAAAAAAAACTATTAAAATATCCATGTATGAAGTCAAACTGGAATGTGTTCAACATCATCATTCAAAAGCTAGGGATGGTCGTTATGGAGGCATAAGAAGTCCAATCCCATCACTGGTAGTATAGTCACATTGGGAAAGATTCTTGCATTCTATATAGAGGGCTCTAGAGTCTGAAGGATCCCAACCGACCAACAATTCCTTCATTGGCAATTCTATCAACAACCTTATTTGTTGTTTTCCTTACATGGGAGGGGATGATGACTTCGATCCGGGGGAGAAGAAATTTAATGTGTTCCATACATCCTTTGAACTTCCAATTAAGAGATGTTTTTCTAATGGGAGATCCCTATTGCATTCTTTTAAGCATTCTAATGACAACCTGAGATCCCCCTTCAACTACAAGTTTGTGATAACCTTCTCTTATGTAAATGAGAAGGCATTTCTCAAAGGATTGTAATTATTTTGTGTTGTTGATGTCGATCCCACTGTTGTATGCATAAATCCATTGAAGGTCTCCTTGTGCATTTATGAAAGATCCTCCAAGACCAGTGAGACCTAGGTTTCCTTTAAAGGCACCATCAAAATTGAGCTTTCTGGGATATGGGTTCAAAATGGAAACCAAGTGACCAATCAATGTATATTTCTAGGACCTATGGGAGCATAAGTATCACATTCACTATCCAAAGATTTGTGAAAATTTTATGATTCCTCTATATCTTTTACTATTTTTCTCCTTAGTACCATGTATGTCAAAGAAATCTATGGAAGTAGTAGGCAAAGTCAAAGACTGTTATGTGTTAGAAAAATGGAAATACAACAAAATTTACAAGCCCATGAAAGTTCCACATGTTTTCTCGAAGTTCATACCAGACAATCTAGTGTTACAACTAGTTTCATATCATACTTTGATCCATGGAGATGGGTAAATCATTGAAAAATATTTAAGAATCTTACTTGGCCACCAATGCTTTTTATTGTAGGGTTTAACAGCTTCAAAAATGGAAAAGAGTAAAAGGCGAAAGAACACATTCTAACAACCTTCCATTTTTGGGAAGAGAGATTCCACATACATGATCCTCTAAGAGTTATCAAACAATACTACACAAATTGTAAATATATATGGGTGTATCAGAGTGAGACTTGGCAATAAGAAGAGTTTTACATGAGAGCCATAAATTATGATGAAATCATTTATAGAATGGGAGAGTGTTCTAAAGAAAAGAAAAATATATTGAAAAAGGAAAGGGATTAGAAGGAAGTCACAACTAAAGAAATTGTTGAAAAGGAGAAATTAGAGAAAAAAACAACAACCAAGGAATAAATTGATAAAGAAACGATAGAAAAAGAAGTTGAATTATTGAGAGTTCAATAGGAATAAGAAGTTGCAACAAAACCAATAAAGGAAAAAGAGATGAAAATGAGACATGAAGAATTAGAACAATAAAAGATAATGAATCAAGATGAATAAAAAAGATAAAGAAAACAAGAGGACTAGAAGGTTGAGGAGGAAGAACAAGTTATTGATCCAATGAACATTGGGATGATAGATACCACTCTAAACACTACTTTGAACAAAGGTCATTTTCCTCTAGGATTGGGCGAAGTCATTCCATATAAATTTGATAGAGTGGCTAGTGTTCTGCACTAAAAAATTGAAATAAATTAAAAAGAGAGAGAAATTAACTCCAAGCCTCGAGAAAGAGATAAGAATGAATGTGAAGCCTATTCAAAGGGGAACTAAATAAATTGAGCACACAATATCAGGACAAGAAGTTTGGAGGAAAATTCCTAAGCCATATTCTCGACATTGTATTAATTTTAATGATGCAATATATAATACAATAATGAAACCACCTCAATCGCTCTCACATCGATACTTCATCGAGAGATAAGGTAGGTTGTTAGGGACCTAACCCCTCATGAAGGTAGAATATATATTTCCATGTAATAAAGGTCAATATTAATAATGCCTAGTAGTAAGGAAGAATAAGTCAAATGTAAGAAGACCTAATAGAAGTTTCCACTTCTAGAAGGATCTTCCTCTAGATTTTTCTTTTGATAGACATATTTAGTATAAATAGAAGTTGAGGGTATGAGAAATTTCTTCTTGGATATTATTGTAATAGATCTCTTCTCTGCTGGAGGTTGCCCCCTCAAAGAGGCAAGTGAACATTGCTCTCAGTAATCAAAGTGTTCTTTATGTTGTTATTTTGGTATTATTGTGGTGTTGTTATGGTAATATCRTTGTTTATCTGCCATTTCTAGCTAATTGTTTATGTTTTGCATACTATTTTATATATGGAATATTACAAGTGGTATCAAAGCACCTTCCTCAGTAGAAAATTGTGGGTTAATTTTTTTTTCAGGGTAGAGACGTATTCCAATGTCTTTAAGATAMAAAGATTTATCGTTACGTGCATAAACCCATAGTCGCGGATTCATACATGCATGAAATACAAGTGGTACTTAAGTGCACATATATTGGCSACCCTTGTAACCCCTATTGGTACCCCTTCGAGTGGCAGCGCATTAGACAACACATGTATGTAGATCGACCTAGATCTTCTGAAGCCCTCCATAAATAAACTGACCGGCCACCTAACTGCTATAGTGCCACTGAGAAAAACACTTGGAAATATAATCTATAGTACTTGTGAAGTCGAGTAGTACGGCTAAGGGCACGGTCTAGCCAACTTAGTTGGTGCCCTGAGATATTGGGTCGAGTACTACTGTTGGACCCCGCACGTATATCAGAGAACTATAGCACAGGGAAAAACCTTGTCGGTAGAACCTTTGAATACCCTAACCCTTGGGACAGAAACAAAATCTGAATAGACAAGATCTATTGCCGCACAACTGTGTCTCCTGCATTCGGGTTGCGAAATTACTACACATTTCTTCGTGTTAAGCATTTGGAAATTTCATCACTGTGATATTCTTCAGATCAAAGTATAACTCCACAGAAGTAAAGAAAAATAATAATAACAAAAAAATAAATGAGCTTTGATCCTGTTGGCACCATTATTTTAGACCTACCCCATTGGATTTCTCTCTTATTCCTTATCACAATCATACCTATCATTTTTCAGCAAATTTTTCTCGTGGACCCGATCCCCTTCCAACACCCTTATTTGGGCTTTACCCAATTGGATTCAACTTGTCTCCTTGATCGTTGTGACACACTTCACCCATAAACCATTTTCTGTGTGGTCCCAACTGCCCCTTTTCGTGTTCCCTCTTCATCATGGCCCACACCCATAGCCAAGACTTGGAAGCTCACTTCAATTCCTTGCACTCTAATTTCACAAAAACCCAACAAGAATTGACACAGCTCAGTGCCAGTATTTCCACTGTCAATAAAAAAATGCATTCCTCCATCAACGCAAAAATAGAGAACCTCAAACAAAACCTCAAAGAAGACCTTGCTACCCAGCATGAATCCTTCACTACGATGATCAGCGCCAAGATGCATATCCCTACAGATATTCCCTCATATGACCCAACTTTGCAAACCAAAATTGAAACTTCCTCTCATTCCCATAACTTTTAGCCCCATCATTTTCAGCGTGACCTACACCTTTCACATGTGGATGTGACCAAATTTGATGGATCGGATCCCACTGACTGGGTAACTCAAATGGAACATTATTTCTCTTTGTATGGCATTATTGATGAGTTGGCCAAACTCCAGTATGGTGTTCTCCATCTATATCAAGAACATTGGCAATGGTGGAAATGGGAAAAAAATGTATGCCAAGGGTATGTGGCTTGGACACACTTTTTGGCAGAGCTTTATGAACACTTTGATACTGACACCAACCATTTAGGCCATTTGACAAAGTTGAAACAATCTGGCATAGGGGAAGACTTTATAATTGCTTTTGAGCGATTTTATTTTCTTACATCTGACATGTCTAATGTTTTTTTCTGAGAATGTTTTATCAGTGGCCTCAAGGATGATATTTGTGCCCATGTCCTCATGGCTCAGCCTTAGAGTTGGGTGGATGCTACTAAATGAGCTAAGGAAGAACAATATGTTGTCTCTTCTCAAAAATGAAAACCCTCCTTTATTCCTCGAACTAAACCAGTCACTCCCACTTCTCCTTCTACTGCACTAAATATCTAGAAATTAACCAGGGCCAAAATGGTTGAACACCAACTCAAAGGCCTTTGTTATAATTGTCATGAAAAATATTTTCCTAGGCACAAGTGTAAGGAAAAAAATATTTTTATGGCCATCTCAAAGGTTGTTTCAAAAGATGATGTTGAGGCTCCCCTTGTGTCTGTGTCACCTGAACCCACTAATATGACCCCTCCCTCAGACCCTCTTGAAGTAGAACTAGTCATTTCCCTATATTCTCTCACTGGTTTCTCTTCTCCCCAAACTCTCAAGCTAATTGGTTACATTAAGCATAGGAAGGTCATCATTCTTGTTGATAGTGGAAGCACCCATAATTTTATTCATCACCGCATTTCCCATGAAAATAATTGCGATATCCATGCTGTCAATAATTTTCAAAACATGATTTCCAATGGTGGGTCCATGAAATGTGGAGGGCGTTGTGAAAATGTGTCTCCAAATTGGTGAGTACCACATGAAATATCATATGTTTGCTATTGAAATGGGCGGTTGTAACATTGTGTTGGGTGAAGAATGGATAAGGCCTTTGGGTCTCATTCTCATGGATTTTAAGGAATTAACCATGCAATTCGACGAGGAGGGCCAACAATATAAGTTCCAAGGCATCACCTCCAATTCCCTRGAGATCATCAGCTCCCATCGAATGGAAAAGCTACTAAAAAAAGGTCATTCTATGATTATTGCCCAATTCCATGCCATACWAGCCACTGAGACACCCTCTGTTCCATAGGACCTCCAATCCATCATCTCTAAATGTCAAGTAGTTTTTTCCACTCCCYAGGGACTCCCTCCTTCTYGTGGTGTTCATKATCATTCCATTRCCCTTGTCCTAGGAAGCCTTCCTCCCAATATCTRTACCTATCATCATCCCTTTTCCCCAAAAAATGAAATTGAGAAAATTGTTCAAGAATTGATCAACGCTGGTGATATCCACCGTAGTAAGAGACCCTACCCTTATCCTATGGTCATGGTCCTTAAGAACTAAGGTTCTTKGTGCATGTGTCCTGACTTCCGCACCCTCAAAAAACTCACCATTAAATACAAATTTCCCATTCCTTTCATTGATGACCTCTKGGTTGAATTGAGTGGYGCCCGGTTCTTTACTAAACTTGATCTTTGTTCTGCCTACCACCAAATTTGTCTAAACAAGGAAGACATTCCTAAGACTACATTTAGAAATCATGAAGGCCAATATGAGTTTTTGGTCATTCCCTTTGGCTTGTGTGATGCTCCCTCCACTTTCCAAAGCCTCGTGAATCATGTCTTCCGTCATTTTGTCTTAGTTTTCTTTGATGATATCCTCATCTATAGTAAAACCTAGAAAACCCATCTTTCTCATGTGGATCGAGTTCTCCATATACTCTCTTAGCACCAACTTTTCCTCAAACAATCTAAATGTTCTTTTGGTGCCTCATAAGTCGAGTACTTGGGTCATCTTGTTGGAAAGGATGGTGTCAGGATGGATCCTAAAAAGATTGAAGCTATGCAAGATTGAACTCACCTAAATACACTCAAAAGATTGCATGAATTTATGGGTTTAACAAGTTATTATCACAATTTTTTCAGAATTATGGAAATATTGTGCCTACTCTCACTACTCTCCTTAAAAATAATTCTTTCACTTGGACTCCAGCAGTTGCCCAGGATTTTCAAACCTTGAAGATGGCCATGTGCACCACTCCAGTCCCGTCCCTTCCTAATTTCACAAAGACCTTTTTCTTGGAATTTGATGCTTCCAGGAAAGGAATTGGTGTAGTCCTTATCCAAGAGGTTTGGCCTTTGGCCTTTACCAACAAACAATTGTCAGAGAGACATTTGGGAAAATCAATCTATGAAAAGGAAATGTTGGTTATTATGCATGTCGTGGATCTTTGGCACCCTTATATATTGGGGCAACACTTCCAAATTAAGACAGATAATCAAAGCCTCAAGTATTTTCTGGAACAACGCCTTTCCTCCCAAAGAAACAAAAATGGGTGACTAATCTCTTTGGATATGATTATGAGATCATTTACAAGAAATAAAAAGAAAATGTGGTTGTTGATGCACTTTCCAAAAAATATGAAGATGAAGGGTCCCTTTTTTCTCTCTACTTCATTACACTAGATTGGCTCCTAGCTGTTCACCAGGAATGGCCACAATCTCAAAATTTCACACCTGATACAACAATTGTATGACAGTTCTCCAATCTCCCCAGGGTAATCTTGGCTCAATGATGAGCTTTGATACAAAGGTCATTTTTATTCAAGTAAGCAGTCAAAAATTAAATCCAAGGTACTTTTTGAGCTTCATGCTACACCCACCGCTGGGCACTCTGGGTTTACCAAAACCTATGACCGGGTCAAACGTTATTTTTTCCAGGATGGTATGAAACAAGACGTTCACAATTTTGTGGCTGAATGTGATGTTTTTCAATGCTACAAGGGAGAAACAGTCAAATATCCTCGAACACTACAACTTCTTCTGATTCCACCTGCTATTTGGCGGGATATCTCTATGGATTTTATTATAGGCTTACCTAAATAGGGCAATAAATCAGTCATCATGGTGGTCGTTGATTGTCTTTCCAAGTATGCTCATTTCTTTTCTCTTCAACACCCATTTACAACTTCCATTGTGGCTCAACTTTTCATGGATCAAGTCTTCAAGCTTCATGGCATGCCCCATTCTATTGTTTTTKATAGCGACCCAACCTTCACTAGCAATTTTTGGCAAGAATTGTTCAATMTACAAGGAACCCAATTGCATCTCAGCACATCTTATCATCCCTGGACTGATGGTCAAACTGAATTTGTCAACAAGTSTTTGGAAACATATTTGAGGTGTTTTGCATCGAAAATGCAAAATCAATGGGCTCAATGGTTACCACTAGTTGAATGGTGGTACAACACTTCTTACCATACATCTACCTGCATGACACCTTTTGAAGCGGTATATGGACAAACTCCACTTTCAATTCTGTCATACTTTCTAGTTGTCTCGAAGGTCTAGGTGGTTGACCAAATGCTTACAGTTTGAGAGGCTATTCTCTATACCCTCAAAGAGAATTTGGTCATGTCCCAAAATCGCATGAAGCAACAAGMAGATCAAGGTCGCTCYGAACATCAATTTGTAGAAGGAGATCAGGTGTTTCTTCGACTGCAAGCTTGCAAGAAAAATTCCCTCAAGGCTGGCCATTGTCAGAAACTGGCTCCCAAAATTTATGGTCCTTATACCGTTCTCAAGCATGTGGGACAGGTAGCATATCAGTTAGCTTTTACAWGTCATTCTACGCTTCATCTTGTTTTTCATGTTTCCTTCTTAAAGAAGGTGATTGGAACTAAGTGTCAAACTCAAACCAACCTTCCTGAGTTGGACGAATAATGCTCCATTTTTCTACAACCACAAGAAGTTTTGGATCAGCGTGAGCATCTTCCGTGTCAGTGAACCATCAAGAAAGTGTTAGTCTAGTAGAAATATACAACTCCAATAGATGCCACTTGGGAACCAACTACCATTCTACAACAATTTCGGCATCTCAAGCCTTGAGGACAAGGTTGTTTTTAAGGGGGAGGACATGTTAGGGACCTAACCCTTCACATAAGTAGAATAATATATTTCCATACAATAAAATTCAATATTAATAAGGCCTAGCAATAAGAAAGAATAAGTCAAATGTAAGAAGACCTAATACAAGTTTCCATTTCTAGAAGGATCTTCCTCTAGATTGTTCTTTTGATAGACATATTTAGTATAAATAGGAGTTGAGGGTATGATAAGTTTTGTCTTGGATATTATTGTAATAGAGTTATGCTCTACTGGAGGTTTCCCCCTCGAAGAGGCAAGTGAACATTGCTCTCAGTAATCAAAGTGTTCTTTCTGGTGTTATTCCGGTATTATGTTGGTATTATTTTGGTGTTGTTATAGTTATATCTTTGTTTATCTACCATTTCTAGCTAATTATTTATGTTTTTCATACTATTTTATATCTGGAATATTACATAGGAGGATGCAATATAAGAATCTAGAAACAAACTTAGGATAAAGACTATATCCTTAAATGTGAAATACAATAAGGTGGTATATTAGGAATTGATGATTGTATATGAGTAAGAGGATAACATCCACCCCCTCGATGCTCAATCATAAGTTCAAACAATAATATCAGTAATGCAAAATGAAATCGTATCATCTCCAAGTCTCCATATTGAAACTCTTGAGATGAAACTCAATGAAAAACTACCTCAAAAACCACCAAATATGGATGCTGAGAAATCCCATTGTTTAGTGATGTGAGTTGTAATTTGTGTAATTTTCTAATTGATGTGAACTCCAATACGATGAGAGTGAACCAAGAGAAGTGAATCAACTGCAAGTCCGAATCATCCCCAAAAATTCTTGACAACTCAATAAAATGCCAAGATGCAATCCAGAAGGATCCAACTGTCCTCTACTAAGTCGAATGACCATCCAAGTAAACAAAGCTTCCACATCATTGCTCTCAAAATCAACATCCTTTTGTAAGATTCAATTGTAATTCATTGAACCATAATTCTACCAATTTCTTCCATCTATAGATTGTATTTTCCCATCTGACAAATTTGATGTATGTCTAGCAAATTTGTTGTTGAAACATTCAGTTGACAACCATATTCAATTCCATCATTAATTCCCCCTTTTGTTAGCTTAAAGGAGAGATCACAAGTGGTTTCACAAACCATCTTCACTAGATTTTTGAAACTCTCCCCCTTAAGGTGCATAGTAGTTACATCATTGTACTCTCCCCTCTAGGCTCAAGATAGTACCATAGTTATTCCATTTGTGTACAACACAAAGTGGGCACTTGGAAAAAACCATATGTTATCTCAGCCTATGAGGGCCATGTTTAAAAGATACGCCATAAGGGGACCACTTTGGACTTATATACCCTTATGTTAGGTACAAAAGGTTATGTGCTACAAGATTGATCTTTACTCGAGATTGAATTCTACAATAAGGCTTATATAAGCTCTTGGTTGTGGATGGCGACTGCGAAGGATCGATCCACTCATAGTGAATCTTCAATCTTGCAGGTTTCTTCGGTGTTGAACATATTCCTAAAGAATGGTTATGCTTGCCAAAATTCTCGGAAGGATGGAGATCAAAACATTGATTCTCCATGTGACCAACTCGATTACATTGTTGACACTTATCATTCTGTTGTTCGACTGGAAGAAGTGAATTTGAATCTTCTTGAAGAAATCCAACACTTTAAAACTGGATTGGTCTGGAATAATTGAGAATATAAAGGTAACTTCCTTGTCATATCCAAGTCCCGTTGTATGTATGTTATAGTTTATTTCTTTCCAAGGTCTGATGATGGGCTTGGAAAAAGTATTATGAACATGTTTCTTTGATATATGTGAAAGTTGATTTATTGCATGTCCTTGCATTGTTAAAAGGTTTTCTTCACTAAACTCAAAAGAAAAATATTGAAATGTAGGTTCAAGAATAATTTCATCTTTGTCGGCATGTGGAGTTATCTTACTGAGCTGCTCCTTCACTAACCATTGAGAAAAGCCATCATCATCATAGAGAGGATTGTTCTAAACGAAAACTAGTTCAAAACACTTCACTGGTTGTTGACTTTTTAGATCTATCAACTCATCATTTTGTAGCTAGGATTTCAATTGCAACAGATAAATTTTTGTTTGCATGGCTCACAAACATGTGATAACATTTTCCAATGTTTCACTGGTCAATATGACTGCATTGTTCACAGTTGTTTCTAACAAAGTTTCCAATAAGGAAATGAACTCCRTGATTTTATCCATCACGGTCGCGCTTGCTTGAACTTTMTTTCTTGAATTTTTCTTTCTTAAATTCKCTTTCTTGAATTTGTTTTCAGGGACTCAATTGCTTATACTTTCATGCTCGCTTGATTTTGATTCTAGGAAGTTGAGGGTGTCATATACTACTRGAAATGCACCCCAACTCGTGATTATTACAATGATTTGATTTTCACCACTCAACCATGTCAATTTTTGACTCAAAATTACAATGAATCTTAGGTGTCASGCTCAACCAAGAACACACCCAATTACAAAGTCAACTTGCTTACAAAAGGACTATTTGTAAGTTAGAATTATTTTTTATTTCAAAGTTGAATTGACATTTATATTTTAATTCRTTGTGGATGCTTTGATCTCTTGAATATTATCTTGAATCGTCCATTACTAACGTGATTCACAATTTTATTCCTTGAAAATTCTTTGTATGTGCTTCATTTGTAGGTGCATTTGAATGACATTTAATTGTTCTTGAATTCCATTTGTGTTTCTTTAAATGATAACTTCAATTGATTATGTCAAACTAGACAATAACATAAGCCTTCATGAAAAATTCACCATTGCACACAACCCAAGGTGTTTCTAAAATCCCCTTATTCAAATTTCTAACAAATCTTAGACACAATTACTAATGCAAAAAATAAACAATTTTATTATAATTTTTACAACTTACAATATAACACTAAACAACATAATAAACCATTCTCTTTGGAAATGAGAATGTTATTTGTGTTCAATGTCATCCCCAAAAAAACTTTTATAGTCCTCTAAATATAAACCTTAAGTAATTTATTTATTCACTTTATTTCTTCATAAACTTGAAGAAATTATGCCACTATGCCATCACATCAAAATCTCCCTCCTCCTCGTGGACTTAATGAACTGCATATTTGAAGGAGGACTTAGTGATCCCTATGTCGTTGTGATTTGATTATTTGTCCTCAATTTGATCTCCAACGTTTGAAATTCAACACACTTAATTTTTGTATTGGAGCGATTTGAATCATTTGTGTTAATTCTTGGAACTCCAACACTTGAAATTCGATACATTTAATGTTACATCAACAACTGTGCACAGATTCATTGTCCAAGGTGCAACAGAGCCGATCTGAGTTGTGAGATAGGTTGCGATCATCGGTATCGTCCCATTGTGATTTCCAGCACGCAACAAGGATGCCACATCCTTTCTGGAGGGTGATCTCTGTGCTCGATTCTTTGATATCAGTGGCCTAATCCAAGAATACACATATCTACCATCATGATTCCATGACACATAAGAGAAATCATGTGGGTTACTGCTACCTATCAGAGATCTGGTGCGTGGCCGTGGGGTTCCAGCTATGCATTTCGATTCACCGATTCAGAAGGATAGATGGATCCGCGATCTTTGAGGAGATTATTATGGTGGATCTAATCAGTCACGTTTATTTCCTGCTGAGGTGTCTTCATAGTCGATGGAGAGAGGGATCTAGAAGGGTTTCTACAACATCTAAATATTCTAGATTCGTGTGCAGGTTGCTTTAGATATGTATAAATCACTAGTGAATTGCATCTATATTTGAATATTCATAGTGTCCGGGTCTCTCAAGCAAATCTTCGAGGAGGTGAATTCGTGTGCAAGTCGCTAGAAAAAATTCATTGGATGCAGATCATAGAGTATTGAAAATGTTGCTTTGTTTTATTATTATGATGCACAAATCCATGGGGATTACTCTATTGGTGATGATGAATCCATGGTGACAGGTTGCCGGACAGAAATCTCAAATCACTTGAATTGCTGGATTGATAGAAAATTGTTGGAAAATCAAAGACATTGCATAAAATGGCTTTCAAACTCATATACTTTCATAGTTATTCTATGCATCAGATTTTCTTTAATATACCTTGAAGATAACCAACATTCATGGTAAAAAAGAGATAAGGGATACAACACCGACAACCAAAATTTTTTTTAGAGTTCTTGAAATGAGACCCCCATTACTTTCGAAATTAAAGCCAAGACAAGAAGTCCAATTGCCAAGACATCGAGTCCAATTGCCGATATAGATGTTGGCTCTCTACCGATTCACATTTCATTTTATTTCATTTTCTAAGAAATATACATTCATGTCATTGAGATCCATGGTTTCATATCACAGTTCGGATTCGTAATGTCTATCCAAATCAGCAGCAAGCTCTCATCTTTCGCTACATCTCACCTTTCATGAACACTACCATGAAGAAGCTATGAGGCTCAAAGAACATAAGAGCTTTGATACTAATTGAAGAAATTGAGTACACAATATCACGACAAGAAGTTTGGTAGAAAAGGCCTAAGCCATATTCTAGACATGTATTCATTTTAATGATACAATATATAATATAATAATGAAACCACCTCAATTACTCTAGAAACATACTTAGGATAAAAATTGTACTCTTAAATGTGAAATACCTTGAGGTATACTAGGACTTCATGATTATATATGAGTAAGAGGCTAACACAAACCTCCTTTTACAATATAAAAAATGCACAAGATTCAAGATGATTCTAAACATAGGTCTCCTTAGTATATATAGAAGCCAAATGGCGTAATTACATTTAAAGGGTCTAGATGACAACACTAATGTAACAATAGAAATATAATAATTCAATATCTAGGGATTTCCTCAACATTTGATTAGCCATGGATATTTCTACACCAAGAACTCATCTTCCCACATCACCTCTTCTACTAGTAGGTTCTTCCACTTGATGAAGTACTCAGTAATTTCTTAATTTCATAGTTACTTAATCCTTGTTTCAAGGATTGTTTCTCGTTCATGTATGATTTTCCCTTCTTCATTTATTTCTAGTAAAATATTTTGAATTAAGATATTGTCACTGATTGCCTTCTTTAAAAAAGAAACATAGAAGACTAAATGTATACGTGAAGATGTAGGAAACTGCAATTTGTAATCCATTCTTCCTTTGCGACACCTTATAGGGACCATAATAATTGGGTGCTACTTTGTTTTCCTTCTTTTATTTCTTGAGGGACATCTGTTTGTATGTTTGTATCCTTAGAAATTACAAAATTCCCCACTTCAAATTCCATTTCATTGCAATGTTCATTTGCTTGTTGTTTCCTCCTATTTTGTGTTGTAACCAAATTGTCCTTCAATAGTTTGAGAACCTCTTGTTGGTGCTCTATGTGGTCCTCCACTACTTGAACCTTGACTTTCCCTCTCAAGGGTGATATGATGTATGGAAGAAGATATCCATAAAGTGAAATAAATAGGGAAATTTATATGAAGTATGGAAGGAAATGTTGTACCACCATTCTAGCAAGGGAATCCACTTGACCCATTTTGTTCCTTTATTATATCAAAATAAATGAACATACCCTTCTAGACATTTTTTTTAAATATCATTTTTCCCATAGGATTGAGGATGGTAAGAAGAGTTGTGAACCAATTGAGTACCCAAACAAGAAAATAGTTTAGTCCCAATATTTCTAGTAAAAATTAGATTTATATCACTTACAATAATCTTGGGGATTTCATGCATCTTCTTAACTATTTCCATGAATGTTGTGGATATCCTACTTGCTTTAAAAGGATGAGAAAGAGAGAAAAAAATAGTAAACTTTGTGAGTCAAACCACTACTACCACAATTTCATTATTTACTTTTGACTTTGAAACCTCTTCCTAATGTTGACTTGGTACAACTAATGGTTGTAGGATACTTGGGTTCTTGATTCTCTATCCCTTATTCTCTTGGAAAACCACACATTCAACCACAAAATTTTGAACATCAGTTTTAATACCTTCCCAAACAAAATCTTTCTTGATCATGCGTTAAGTTTTCAACAACCCTCGATGTACTCCAATAGCAGAAGTGTGCAATTTCAAAAGGACCTTTTGTTTGAGTTGGGAATTCTTACACAAATATAGGCTATCTTGATACCAAAGTAAATCAATATTCCACATAAATTTATCTAATGAACTTGGTTCCTCTTGTAGTTGTTGAATGATCTTGGATACCCTTTTATCTTTCATACATTATATAATTTCTTCTTCCACCCTATCAAATTTAAAAATGGAACGACCACATAGTAAACATTGTGTGTCTTCTTCTTTCCTTAAAGTGCATCTACCACCATATTTTGTTTCATTTTTTAGTAGATAATTTCAAAGTCATAATCTAGCATCTTTGTAACCTATTTTTTTTTTTTTTAAGATAATCATTGTTCTAAGAAGTACTTCAAACAATCATGATCTACTTTTACCTTGAAGTGTCTTTGTATCAAGTAAGGGCACCATTTCTTAATTGCATGTAATATGGCCAACATTTCATTTTCATAAATTGGTTTGAGTAAGTTTTTTCATTTAAGATAAATGATTTCAAAGGCAAGGGGCCTTCCTTCTTGCAATAAAAATTATCCAATGCCATGTCCTAAGGCATCACACTCCACAATAAAGTTTTTTGTGAAGTTGGGCATGGAAATGACATGAGTTGTACACATAGCCTCCTTAAGTTTTTAAAAATATTTGGTTGCTTCATGAGTCCAAGAAAATTCCTCCTTTTTTAATTATGATATTAGAGGTGCTACTATTTGACCACAATTCTTGCCAAATTTACGGTAATATCCCATCAATACTAAGAATCCTCTAAGATTATTCAAGGTTTTGGGAATTGTCCATTCCATCATAGCTTTAATTTTTTAGGGCCCACTTTGACACCTTCATGAGATACAAT
>JASDQU010246835.1:0-16644 GCA_032191745.1 Picea mariana
CAGCTGCTTTTACCCCCTAGGCCTTTAGCCCCTTCTTCCCACAGGATAAAGTGTAACCCCACAAATAGGTCATCCTAATGTCTGGACTAGGGGAATGGGATAAATGAATGGGAGATAAGATGTAAAATGATAATCTGGTGGGAGCGGATGATGGCTCTTCAAAATCCCCTCAGGTGGATGACCAAAACCTATGGATACAAGCTTGTTAGGGCACCCCGTTAATCCCCCCAACCATGGTCAATTGGGTTAGTGTAAGATCCAAGCAGTTGTCAGAAATGAAAGGAATCTAATGCATATATCTGAACTTTATAATGATCAAACATGACACATACCATGATACCTGGACCAATTACCTAATGGAGCAAGAGTCTTCTCCGATGCAAATCCAAGCCGAAGGTGATGGCTACTGTTGCTGCTGACAGGACAGGTCTAATGAAGAAGAAGAAAGATGGGCCCTCCAGGGCCATGCTCAAGTCAATCCTTCTCTCGGTACTCCATGTCTAGGACCTATGGGCCTCAAGACATGATCTCCTAGTTATCCCTAGAAATTGGGGATAACAATCCTGACCATCAGTAGAGAAGAGAACCAACCATAAAGATGACCTAGCAAATGCGAAGTTGATTCCATCCATATTGCCTGATTACATTCCACCTCTGTCTGGTGCAGTGAATCATGATACTGTGCCAAGAGACTTTGACTACACTATGGTTACTACATACCTCCCGAAGGGGATACGCGCAGTTCAAACAGAGCAGGAAAAGATCACAACATTAAAGTTCAGCGACTTCAATCTCGGAGATCGAAAGATCTATGATATGCTCACCCCATACAGGTACCTAACCAGAACTAAAGGGAAGAACTTGAATATCATCCTTCAGTCATGGATGATGAGCCTCGTGTAGTCCACCCTGTTGAATGTCATGAAGATCCCACACTTTGGAAGACACTAGGAAGTCAACACCTGTGTCAATCTACTACTATCGTGTTACCATGGAAGCTACTTATGGCTAGACCATCACATTACAGTTGATCCAACATTGATCCATAGTATCACAGGACTGTGTATGAAAGGACCCGACCCACAACACTTTTATCCAGGAAAAGTCGTAGATCGCGCACTTGCACAGAAGATCAAGGATACATATGGTGACGTTGAGAAGGGAACAAGAGGCTATAAGGTATCTTCCATCTAGAGTAGTGCAGTGTGCCTCGCATGTCAACTGATAGCTGAAAAGTTAGTAAGGAAGAACCGACCTACGTAGGTCACCAGCTTTGTTGTTGACCTCGCAGGGAAGTGTGCAAAAGGCCTACAGATGAACTAGGTGAAGTACCTAGTTAACCAATTGGAACTAGATTTCCGAGAAGAATAGGATCAGGGTTATGAATTTCATTTCAGTTGGCTCCTGATCCTCCTTGCATTTGTTTCCTAGGAGATGCCGGAAGGAGATACCTTCCCCAACATAGAGTCATTTGAACCGCTTGCCGCGAAGTTCGCTACCCTGTGGTATTCAACTGATATGAACAAACAGTGGCAGTCAAACGTTGTGTTTCATACATACTACCTCTAGCTAAAGAGAGCCATCGAAGCTGACCCTCGCATGACTCTGAAAACCCTACAAAGGTTCTGACCACTAATGAAGTTCAACACAGATCAACACTTTATATAAATTATAGTGTGAGCAGATGAACATCAAGAGCAGCTCCAGTGATATTACAAACTCACAGAAGAAGACCTTGAGGAGATCACCAAAGAATGGTTTTTTGACCTCCTTATCCCCACAAACCCCACAGAGATATCTGATATTGACAGCCCATAGGACACTCATAAAGAATAGAATACACCTGGAACCAGCAGACAGAAGAAGATTGAGGAGGTCCAAAACTTAAGCAACAACTCAGTGAAGACTGCTTTCATGTCACCTAACCGAGGGGGTAGTGATGAAGTAGAAGCTGAAAAGAGACCACGAAAAGTAACACCACCCAGAGACAAGGTTTACCCTTTGAAGAAGAGAAAGGTTTCCCCCTTGAAACCTTCTTCCCAGAAGAAATTGAAATCCTCTATGACCAATATGCAGAATGTCCTCATCTCCGGCGAATTTGACTTCATCATAGCAGCCCTGAATGATGCTTAACTGGAGATAGCAGAAAAACAAGGCGTGAAGTAGGAAGAAATGTATGATAGGATTGAAGTCGAACTCTGAGGGGTACAACAGGCCCTTCAGTCCAGCCACGCAGTCTCGACTGTGCCCCTGCCATCGGGAGAACCAAAGTTGGGAGATGAGCCATCCCAACTCCACCGACTAGATGAGATAGTCGAAGCTCGCCTTCGACAAGCACAAGAGGAAATATAACAAGCCACCCAGGCTTTGACGCAAGTGCAAGGAGTATTTTTAGAGCAATGCCGAGCTCCAGAAAAAGAAAATATTTCTCTCCAAGTAAAGTTTGATGAATAAAAAGAACAACTACAACAAGGAAAATAACAGTTGCTCACAGAGCAACTCGAAGTGAAAGAAGAGATCAGCAAAGAACTTCATTCTATGATAGTCGTAGAAATAAAGGCAGAGGATCGAGTCATGCAACAAGTAGAGTAGCTCACAGAATTTATCCAGCAGCTACAGCAACACATAGCAGACTTAGGCTCAGCGTAGTGCTTGAGACCCCTCAGGATGTAAGGGATCAAAGAGAAGCAACTGCTCGAACCATAGTTGAGAGAATAAAATCCCTTTCTATGGAATGTAAGCAACTCATTGATCGCAATTCCCAAACCTACGATCAACTCACTGAGAATCCAGAACTTAAGGAACTAGAGTCGCAGCTCCAAGAGGCGAAGTATCAAGCTAAAATGATACAATGGCATTTGAAGCTCCTGTCAGTTGTGGAAACAATGAACCAATCCCAGGAGAAGCGCACTGCCCAGTAGCAGATCCACACTATCCAGAGTAGAGTTATGGAAGTAACTAAGAGGCTCCAACCTGTACAATATAAGGCTTATCAACTGTTCACAGAGGTCGAAAGTTGAGGAGAAGAACTAGAGTAGGTTGTCATTGTAGCTGAACAACACTTGGAGGGACCTGTCAACAACGCAGTCATCCAAGAGTTCATTGAACAGGAGGCCAAGGCATAGCAGCAATTCAAAGCAGCTCAAGTTATGCTCGAGGATTTTGAAGCAGAACTATCCAAATCAGAGTGACTCAGGACAAGTCACGGGTGAGTGTTGGGGGCCTATTGGCCCTTGACCATGTTTTGGGAGATCCTTGGTCAAGTTTGACCTATTTTTGGACTTCGACAACCTGTCGAAAGAGGAGCGCAAGAAGAAGCAAAGATCGTGCAATCTCAACCCCTTTTTGGGTCTTTTTTGGGATTTGGGATTATGTAATGGGTATGGGATGTCGGCCCATGGGTTTACCCATGTTTAGGCCTATTTTGTAAAGTATAAATAGATGTCTAGGAAATGTAAGGAGGGGCATCTAGGTGATTTTAGGCTAATATGATAAGTGTTAGATCTATGTGATCGAAGGATTGTAAGTGCTCTATGCATACTATGTGATACTTGCAGAGCTCAGTGCAAGTCATTGTAAGAGGCTATGGAAGGTTGTGTGCTTAGATCTACTCGGGGAAGGAGGATCTAGCAAGCTGCGTAGATCTCCTGTCCTATGCGGAGTAGGGTTTGAGGCTCTGTGCATGTAACCTATTGAATAAGCTAATAAATAATAATATTTGGTGGACATAGCCCCAGGGTGGGGGTGAACCACGTATATGTTGTGTTTCCCTGCTTTGTGCAATGGGTTGATGTGTTTATGTCTTTACTTGCTAAGTGCTTCGATATAGATAGATAGATTTGTTCATGCTTTGTGCTAATGATGTATATAGATGTTACATCTAACTTATATGAATGTGCTTAGTGCATGAATATGTTAGATCTAACCTACTTCTCTACGATAAGTTCTTAGATACATTAGATCTAGATGAATGATGTGATGCTCTGTTTTATCTACAAAGTAGATAGTGGTTGAATATTAATGAATTGTCGATGCTAAGTTCTCTGTTAAGTATTACAATCATAGTTCTATGTCCCAACTAAGGTTGCAAACACCTAAGTCCTGCAACCACCCCTGCCTCTACCTTGGGTGAGACTTCATCTGCTTCGTAGTTGTTGCCGAAAGGGCTGGTAGTTAGGGTTTTTTTGGTGCGATGTTGTAGCGTTGAACCCTGGGTCTACCCCTGTGCCAACACTAACTTGTTTGCAAGTGGAAGAAGCTAAAGTTAGAATTTTTCAAGATCAATCCCAACTATTGAATTATGAGTTGATAGATCTAAAAAATCAATGGCCAGTAAAGTGTTATGAACTAGTCTTTGTTCAGAATAACCCTCTCTATGATGATGAAGATGATGATGTTGATCTTTTTGATCAACATATAGTGAAGGGGAAACTCAGTAAGACAACTCCACATGTAGAAAAAGATGAAGCTATTCATGTACCTACATTTCAAAAGTTTTTCTTTGAGTTCAGTGAAGAAAATATTTCAATAATGCAACAACATACAGTAAATCCACTTCCACAGATTTCAAACTAGTAGGTTCATAATACTTTTACCAAGCCCATCATCAAACCTTAGGAATAAATCAGCCACAACAAGCATAGAACAGAACTTGGATATGACAAGGAAGTTACATTTCATATTCCCAATTATTCCAGACCAATCTAGGTCCAAAGTGATGGATTCCTACAATAAGTTTCAACTTCACTTGTTTCCATTCAACATCAAAATACAAAGTGCCAACATTGCAATCAAGTTGGTCACAAGGATAATCAATGTTTTGATATCCATCCTTGCTAGTGCTGTGGAAAGCATAACCATTCTTCAGAAATATGTTCAACACTGAAGAAACCTGCAAGATTGATGATTCACTATGAGTGGATCGATCCTTGGCAATGGTCATCAACAACCAAGTGATTATATAAGTCTTACCGTAGAATTCAATCTCAAGTAAAGACCAATATTGCAACACATATAATTTTTGTACATCACATAAGTGGTCCCCTTATGGCGTAGATTTCGAGCATAGCCCTCATAGGATGAGATAACATGTGGTTGTTTCCACATGCCCACTTTGTTTTGTACACAAATGGAATAAGTATGGTACTTTTGAGTATAGAAGGGGTATTACAATGATGTAACTCTTCTATACATTAAGGGGGGCAGTTCAAAAATCAAATGATGATGTTTCATGAAACCACTTGCGGTATCTCCTTTAAGCTGAGAAAGGGGGGAATTGATGATGGAATTGAAGATGGTTGTCAGACCGAAAGTTTCGACAACAAATATGCCATATGGGCATGAAATTTTCCAAATGGGCAACTGCAGTCTGTAGATGACATACTTTGACAGAATTATGGTTCAATGACGTGCAATTGAATCATACAAATTATACATTGGGATGTTGTTGGACACCTAAAAGTGTCAAAATTGGTTAGTGGTCATCCAAAAACCATTAGATACATGGTATCAATTATTCAGTGGTTATCCCAAACCACAAATTTAGAGAGCACTTCAGTGATACACTAATAATAGAGTGGTGATACTACATGTTCACCAATTAGCAGAAGACATTAGATTCTTATAGCTCAAATACTTAGCAAAATGATAGAATTGTCAAGCAATCAGGGAATGTTCAGATATTGCAGCTATTCACTTCCATATCTCAACTCTCTTCTATTTTATTTCAGATGAACCATTCAATATCCAGATTGATGGTTTTTCAGGCGATTCTTCATTAAGGCTCAACTCAGGAGTTTAAATATGAAGACTTGGAAATGTTACCAGTTTATGCTTCATTACTATTATTATTGATCAGACTTGTGATTGAGGGGGGGAATTTTAGCCTATGTCTTACCTTACCAATCACTAAGTCTAATTGTCACCTATATTTGTATTATTCATTTAGGATATTAGTAATATATCCTCAAGTGATGACTAATGAGTTAGATAAGATTTCCTAGCCTAATCATCATGGATGCTTTTAAGATCTAGATCAAATATCTCTATGAGGTGGCATCACCCAATGTACTATAAATATGTACTATTGGTGTGAATACAATTAAAAGTGTTGGCTAGTGATCCTTTTTTTTTTCATATTGTTATTCTTGTGCATATTTTATTACCATTGTCTCACCAATGGCTACAAGCTAGTCATGAATATGAGTGATCCACATACGATAGTTAGCAACTGTGTCTAAACTGGACATCTCAACTACTCTAAGTTGGTGCTTCAAGATCAACTTCCAGCTAGCATTCTCACTTTGTTACATTCCTACCAAATCATCATACATTTCCTTAGCTATCGTCTTCTCGAAGATATAAGGAATTAGATGGTTCTTTGCAGAGTCTAGCAATATCCCCTTTTGGCCTTCACTCTTTCTTCTTATGGGATTCTAATTATCACGGATTAGTGAAACTTGTAACCACACCCTCAACACATTATTTGAGTTCATTCTCCTCCAAAAGAAGGAGGCTCCTAGACTTCCAAGATGGAAAATTTGTTTCTCCTTCCAACCTATCCTCAATCTTCAAAGTGCTCACCATTGTGACCTGCCCAGAACAAAAGAAAAAAATCTGCTACAAAAATTTTGATGTACCTCCAATCTGCAGTAGAAAATGTGTCTCAAGAGATGACTTCCTCTCTTCCTTCAAAGCCTCGGCTCCGAGCGCATGTCAATTGTTTCATATGCAACTAATTTTAGATCTGCAAATTACAACAAAGTTACCAACTTAATGAGAATTGTGATCTCAAAATGAAAACTCTATCCCTTAAACCCATGTTTTTGCATAAAAAACATGAAAATCAACCACCAAATCAAAAAGTGATGTTACCGATAGCACCATTTTTTCTAACGGGGTCAAAATTACAACATTTTTCAAGCATGGCCTTCAGAACTCATACGATATCTCAAAAAAAACCTTAAAATCAACACTCAAATCAAAAAGTGGTTCTACCTAAAGAAAAATGTTTTATTTCTAAACATTAAAATTATAGCTATTTATGAACTAATTGAAATTGTGGCCTTGACAACCAATACCTACGCAAATAAATAACACAAAATTGGACCCCAAATGGTCACTTGAAAATTTGTTTACAAACTGTTTTTTATTTTTTTTAACTTACATTACAAAACAACTAAATAGAAAGGAGAAAATCTTTACAAATATTCTTTTCTTAAAAATAAAGAAAAAAAACACATTTAAAAAATATATATTCAAAATTCAAATTTATATAAAAAAAGATTAAAAAACAAGGTGAAAAAGAAAAATAACTAAAAAGAAATGAAAAAAATTTAAAATTTTCCTTCGAAAACAATAATTTAAAAAAAAAATACATATGATTTCTTCAGAAAGAAACAATTAAAAATATTTAAAATGTTAAAAAAAAAATCATTAAAAAAATATCTAAAATACAAAATCTTAAAAAATCGTAAACTAAAACTTAATTTATTTATTTTTTTTAAATATATTTTTAAAACAATATTTAAATAAAAACAACACAATTTTAATGTTTTTAAATTATATATTATGTATTTTTTAAAAGTTTTTTTAAATATTTTATATAAAAAAGTTTATTTCAAAATTTTTTTAGGTTTTTCTTTAAAATATTTTTTTTAATTTGGGTTTTTTTTTTTGTTTTTTGTTTTTAAATTTTGTACTACAATTTGTACTTTTAGTTTTTTTAATATATTTTCTAATTAGTTGATATCTTTTTAGGTTTTTTTAAATAAATTTGGTTTATTTATTTATTTTTATTTTCCCAAAATTTTCCATATATATGTAGTTTTTTTTTTAATTTTGGGTTTTTCCTTTCCTTTTTAGGTATTTTTTTTAAGCTTTCTTTTAATTTTTTGTTATATTTTTTAAGCTTAAAAAATAAAAATTTCTAATCTTTTTGTTTTTCATGGTTTTTATACTTTTTAATTTTTCTTTAAAAAATTAAATTCCGGTTACAATTTTTCTTTAAAAAATCATCGTTTTTTGTTTTACTTTAAAAACAAAAAAATGTTGGATTTTTTTTATTTCTTTGTTTCTTTAATGAAAATTTTAAAAAATTATAAAAATAATTTTCAAACAATGATTTAAGAGTCGATTTTGAGTTGTTTATCGACGATTGTAGTCGTTGTCGAGACCACAGTTTCAATTAAGTTATAATTTTTGATTCAAGGGTCAATTTTAAAGTCTTTGTCCACAATGACATCAGTTGTCATTGTAACGGGTCTGAATGGGTCTGAATTTTAACCATTGCAAAAAAAGGGTGCTATCGATAGCACAAATTTTCAAAATGAGGTAAAAAATGTGACCCATAAAAAAATGAGAACTATGTAGAGTTCTTGTTAAGTTGGTAACTATGTTTTACTTCCAAGTGAACCAAACAGTAAACCCTAGCTGTTATCGTTGAACAATTTTACATTGAAATTATTGACATAAAATTACAACAGCGGAAACAACAAGATCAGAGAAAAATCATCCATGCACTCGAGACACAAAATTTTATGTTCTGTAAATTGTCAAATTTAGAAATTTTTGAGGGAAAAATCAACCTTCCCAACTGTCACAATTTCACCAAAACCGAGGACAAAACTAGTCCTCCGAAAAATCAAAATTCAACAAAATTACGGGGCAAATTCCAATTTGCCAACCTGCTACAGACCACCTGTACAACCCACTGACGCCAATCATACGAGTGATGTTTTCAGCCTGTGCAGACTTGTAGTTGTCCTGAAAAATACACACGTCTATACTTGTTTCTCTCCTTCACACGTGCATACCTATTATACTCACACATGTAGACCTATATTATTCTCCCACACGTGTGGATTGTCACACATGTGACTGTATGGCCTCTTCGTGCCGTTCTGTTCACACATGTGAGTTGTATGACTATCTCTCCCACACATGCGAGCTACACTTCTCTTCCACATGTGGGGCCCTGCTTCTCCTCTCTCCTCACACGTGTGACCTTTCTTGGCTAAAAACATAAGCCTTCCTTGGCTGAAACTGAAACAAAATGTCCAAGAAACCCTAGGACAAATTTTCCAAAATTGCAGAATTTACCTTGCTAAAATTTCCAAGCTCTTAGCACAAGTGCTCACTCACTTATGCTAACTCCATAATGTCACAATGAGATTTGTCACAATCTCTCCTCTCCTTTTATAGGAGTCTAATGAGTGACTTTAGGAACCCCTTCTAAACTCAACATGAAATTAGAATATTTTATTCCTCTTTGTGGGTGTGAAGCCCCTACACAAGCTCACAAAGCCCATCACCAAACCCATGAAGCCCCTACATAAGCCCACAAATCCCATCACCAAACCCATGAAGCCCCAACACAAATAAAAAGGTGTTTTCACTGAAATGAAAGTGGAATATGGTGCCAACTAATATTTCCACATGCCTGACACCATGGCTACTAGTGGGAATACCTCCCAAAGCTATAGACACATCAAAAAACATGTGATAAATCCAACTAGATCATGACACATGGCATAGGACAAATCTATCCTAGATAAACACTTGGTAAGTACGAGTTGGCTAATGGTGATTGGGAATTGACATGGTAGGGTGACATGTGACACATCCAATCGAAGCATGACATGTGGTAGAGGAAAAACCTATCTTAGATGGACACTTGGTAAGTACGAGTTGGCTAATGGTGATTGGGAAATGACATGGTAAGGTGACTAAGAAGTGACATGTGACACATCTAACTAGAGCATGACATGTGGCAAAGGACAGACATATCCTATTTGGACACTTGGTAAGTAAGAGTTGGCTAATGGTGATTGTGAAATGACATGGTAGGGTGACATGTGACATGCAATTAGAACATGACACATGGAAGATGAAAAACCTATCCTCGCTATACACTTGGTAAGTATGATTTGGCTAATGATTATTGGCAATAACATAGCAAGGTGACTAAACAATTATGTGGTGACCAAAAGTTACACCAAAAACAAGCTACACGGGTTCCTTGGATCTCTCTAACTTTACACTCAAATACAATAGGAAATGTGTTTTCCTTATAAACAATGCACAATTACCCTCCCACAATGCATGTGCGATAAATGGGTTGGAATTTTAAATCAAGGGCCATGAATGTACAAAGGGGAAAATCATTGGTTTCTTAGTCTCCACCTCTCAGAGAGCATAAATTGAGCTCCCGATGTTAGATTTGAACAAATGATAGCTCATTGGAAATCTAATGAGATAGAAAATAACCTAGGTGTGGTTTTAATAGATGAACCTTGCCACATTTTTCAGCAATTCAAAGAAAAATTGGCTTTGTGTGTCTATCTTTTGTAAGCATGATGTAGAACCATGACTTCCCATGAAAATAACTTGAATTGTGGAAATTCAAATTGTGAAAAAAAGAGTTTGTTGGAAAGGTGAGGACATGAATAACATCTTTTGAATGGTTTCCATAGATGAGGTGTATATATTAATGGATATAAAGTTAAAATATTTTTACCTTTATTTTTGGCATGTGGCAATGTTTTTAATTTTTTTTTTTTTTTCTCATGGAATGCGCATCCTAGGGAAACCCTCTCGACATTTTTTTATAACGACATTTGACACCATCAAGTCTTTGATGCTCCTATGGCCTTCATATTGATCCCTTTTAGTGATTTCTCATCTGAAGGCATGTGTAAAAAGCATTTTCTACCATTTTTTGACATGTACATGCACTTTCCCCTCACAATAGGTCTGTGCACATGTTCCTTTCCTTAAAAAAAGGAGTGTGTACCTTGAAAAGTTGGCAAAAAAAAATGATTGAAAGTTACATTGTCCTAAGTAGTGTTTACATGATTTTCACACTTGTACCCCCATAAAACTCATTATCAACTATCTCAACCAATTCCTAAGACTATACAAAATAAAGAGGACTAATGTTGGAGAAAGGGGTTGTTGATTATTTGGGTTGGTTTTCATTGATGTCAACCCTTGAAGAAAGTCCAATAGAGAATTCTGGTAGCACAAAGGTTTGGGTAATGGACCCAAGTTTGTTTGATGTATAATGGTATGAGTTTTAATATATTTGAAGGTAAGAATATTCTAGATGGATAGTACATGTCATGCCATTTCCGGTGGTATGTGGAACGTCACATAACTCCTCATGGTTACATATTTATGGCCATGTGAAGTTGGAGAACCCTCATGAGTCATTTAGAAGCCCCAAAAGGTCAAAGTAGTAAAAGTGGTTGCAAAGAAGAAATTATTTAAATAATAAAGTGAAGTGATGAGTGTACTATAAGTCAAAGTGGATAAAAAAAAAATTATTTAAATAATAAAGTTAATGGAGAAATTACTAAGTGGACAAGTGGTTAGAATTGGGTTAGCCCTAAAATAAGGAAAGTGGTTTAAGATGCTTAGAAGGTAACCCCTTGAGGAAGCTACCTAAAAGTATAAATAAGAGGCAAGGGTCTCTCATTTAATCACAATTGAGCATATTGAATATCTACAAGTGAATGAGGTAACCAAATGATATCTAAGTCGAATTTCAGAGGGAAGGTGAAGTAAAGAAGGTCGAAATTCAAGGGAGGATAAATTATTTTGATGATGCTTTCTAAGGTATGTTATTTACAGGTCATCTCACCATTTTCAGAATAAATCTTTTTCTAGAATGACTCAGACTAGGAAATATGGAGGTTGTTGAGGAAACATATCCAAGTAGCTGTGATAAAACTTTCAACTTGTGGGTTGTTGTATTTTTGGAGTTACACTCCATGGAAAATAGGGTTTGTGGCTAGTCTTGAAACTAGTCTAAAACATGTGTTTTGGGTAAAAACCTCATAAATTATTCATAACAGATCCAACTTCAGTAAGACCAAATGTATTGGTTATAGTACAGTCTTTAGTGTTCTATGTACTATTTTTTAGATCCATGCAACAAATATTCCATGCAGGGCATGCTCTACAAGTTCTCTCTATAGAATAAGCCATAATTAAACAAGGTATGCTATTTTTTCTATAACTCTTTTTCTGAGAGGTAAGTAGTGAAACCTAGAGGAATTGCATAAAAGACACTAAAGAACATTGTGTACTATTTTCAGATATTTATTCATTACATGTACATAGTTATGATTATTGCAAGTTAGGGTTGTCAACTAATCCAAAATTAGTCATGTGAGACTAAAGTAAAGTTTGATGAAAAGGCTAGTCTCTTGTTGTTAAAGTTAAGGAAGGCTTGCAGGTATGTGATCATATACACCAGGTATGTTATAGATTTACAAATCAGATTTGGATGATGAAATTGATGAGGGCTTTTGGTTGAGGTATGTTACAGATAGAGGTTGTATAACAGTGAGGTTGTGGCACATGCTTTGATGTAATAATTTATGATATTTGGTTGCTAAAGAAATTTTTGATGGTTATATTGGTATATGTATTTGGTATATGGTTGAGGTACATGTTGGTTACATGGTTGAGACAAGTGGTTGATGAGTTGGCACATACATGAGGTGTATAGTTGATGATGTTGGTACATCTTGATGAGTCATAGTTGATGAGTAGTTGATGCATGATTGGTACATGGTTGGAGGCACTTGATAGTAGTATTGTTGACACATGGTTTATGGATGATGTAGCATACTTTTCTTGGGTATATTATTACAAGCACATATTGATCTTGGTGATGATTATGAGTTGTTGTGTTATGCTTGGTTGATGCACATCTTGGTGATATTGTGCATATGGTTGAGAGTTGTCTTGGTGATTGATCTTGGTGATTAGACCTGATTTGGTTGATAAGATTGATGAGACAGGTTGTTGTGATAGGTTGTTTGGACAAGTTATTGTGATATGTTATTTTTACAATTTTTTTACATAGTTGATGCACTTGTTTATGGTATAAGTTGAGGTTGTTGGAAGATTGGTTGTTGTCATTGATGTCAACCCTAGTCATGGGTTTTGGACCGTAAGATTGATGAAGGTATTTGGACATGAAGGAAAATGCACATGTAGATACAAGACCCATGGATGGATATTATACATAATTTTGTTTCCGTTGGTATGTGTCATGTCACGTGGATCATCATGGTTGAGGAAAAATGAAATTTTGAAGATGACAAAGTAAATTGAAGAAGGAAGTACATGTAGGCCCTGAAGATAGTTAAATAAAATAATTAAAAAATAAGAAAGTGTCAGGTCGGCCCTAATGTCAAAAGGAAGTGAAATAAATGGTATAAATAAATATCATTATACATTCATTTTATATACAAGTCTAATTTCAGAGGAAATCAGAAGTAAAGAAGGTTGGATTTCAAGGGAGGATGAAGTCTTTTGGTGATGTGTTCTAAGGTATGTTATTTTCAGGTCATCTTACCATGGTGATGTGTTATAACTTTTTTTCTAGAACAATTCAGATGGTGAAATTGCTATGGTATTGAGAATACATATCAAGGTACCTGTGGTAAAAGGTTAAGCTCTTGATTTTCTATAATTATGGAGATACACTCTGTGGAAGATAGGGTTTGTGACCAGTCCTGAAGCTAGTCAGTAATCAGGTGTTTCGGGTAACATAGTCATAACTTCTTCATAGAGAATACAAATGAAGTGGGACAAATTTCACTGGAAAGAGTACGGACTTTAGTTTATTTTGTATGAGTTTCATAATCGGTTGTTAAATATTTAGTGTGGGGCATTTTGTGCAAGTTCACTCTCCTGAATAGACCAAAATTGAATAAAGTATACCATTCTTTCTATAACTTCTTTTTGGGGAGGATTCAAGAAGTGAAACTTGGAGGAGTTTTAGAGAATACATTGAGTAATATTATATATAGGATCAAATTACTCCTAGAATTGAAGAATTGCAGAAATTGAAGAAGTCTCTGGAAGCATTATCAGGTTCTATGTGATGATTGGTTGATGGTGATCATTTAATGTAAAGTTTTATTATCTCTCATATATTATTGGGTGGAAAGAAGGGGCAAGGATGGAGAGTTAAACTCTCTCTTGATATTGGAGGATTCTATCTTCCTCTTGGAGGTTTATCCCTCCCTTTACATTTGGAAGCTGTAGCTACCTTTGGAAGTCATTACTTCCCTTGAATAATAACTATTGATTATTTCTCATATAGTGTGCATGGTGTACTGTGGTGTATTGGTGTAACTCTTATACTATTGTTCATTGCTCATTGGATATAATTGAATGGTTTAAGTATAAGTTAAAAAAGGTTTTTAATTGTACTTGATATTGATTCATCCCCCTCTCAGTATCAACAATTGGTATCAGAGTAGGTTACCTTTAGTACAGTTTAACCACTGGAAGGAAGATCCTAAGAAGAAATGGAAGATAAAATTCCAAATGGGATTCCACCATTTGATGGAAGCAATTTTGAATATTGGAGTAATAGAAAGTAAACTTACTTGAAAGCTCTTGGGGAAGATGTTTGGTTCTCAGTTGCTTCAAGATACAATGCTTTGAAGAAACCAAAGACTGCAACTCAGAAGGAAGCAAAAAGGAACAACAAATTGGCAATATATAATGTTATCCCCGATTTCTAGGGATAACTAGGAGATCATGTCTCGAGGCCCACAGGTCCTAGACATGGAGTACCAAGAGTAGGATTGACCTGGCATGGCCCTGGAAGGCCCATCTTTCTTCTCCTTTATCAGACTTGTCTTGTCAGCAGCAGCAACATCCATCACCATCGGCCTGGTCTTGTATCAGAGAAGACTCTTGCTCCATGATGTAATTGTTCTAGGTATCATGGTATGTGTCATTTTTTATCATTATAACCTTTAGATATATGCATCTCACTCCTTTTATTTCTGACAACTGCTTGGATATTACATTAACCCACTTGACCATGGTTGGGGGGATTGACAGGGTGTCCTAGCAAGCCTGTACCCATAGGTTTTGGTTTGCCACTGGGGGGATTTATGAAGAACCATCATCCGCTCCCATCATATCATCACTTTTACATCTTATCTCCCACTCATCTATCCCATTTCCCTAGTCTGGGCATTAGGATGACCTGTATGGGCAGACTAAATAACGAAAAAAAATTCCACAGGAAAAACTCCTTTTGAGCTGGTATATGGACTTGAAGAAAAGCTTCATGTGACCCTCCAGATCCCTATCCTTCATTTTTCTCAACAATACACCACAGATGCAGAAGCAATCCAAGGAAGGATCAATCAGTTGATTGAGTTAGATGAGACAAGGAGAAGTGCCTTGGGTCAAATGACGAGAAATCAAGAAAAGATAAAGAATACTTTTGATCATAAAGCCAATGAAAGAAACTTCGCTAAAGGAGATCTTATGCTATTGTGGGATAAGAGAAAGGAAAAACCTGGTATGCACAAAAAATTCGACAGTCTATGGGGAGGCCCTTATAAAATCATGAGTTGTGCAGGTACGAATTCTTTCAACTTAGAGACCATGGAAGGAGAAATCATGAAGCTTCCAGTAAATGCTTTACATATCAAGTGTTACTACCCCCTAGAGACCTGACTCCACAGGTAAGTATAGGTAGGTAGGCATTTTCCATGTATTATACCATTTGCATTTCATGATTGTTTGCTTCCTCACTTGCATATTGATTGTTTTATTTTAGTTGTATACATATATATTGTGAGGTGGAAATACCACCCCACCTTTGTTACTGATGCCCTTTTAAAGTTGAGAAAGTCTGCAGGTTATGCTAGAGATGTTGAGGTTCTCATGCGCTCTACAGTGAGCACATGTCCCCGAGTTGGAGCCATATGTTATCCCCGATTTCTAGGGATAACTAGAAGATCATGTCTCGAGGCCCACAGGTCCTAGACATGGACTACCGAGAGCAGGATTGACCTGGTATGGCCCTGGAGGGCCCATATTTCTTCTCCTTCATCAAACTTGTCTTGTCAGAAGTAGCAGCATCCATCACCATCGGCCTCGTCTTGTATCAAAGAAGACTCTTGCTCCATGAGGTAATTGGTCCAGGTATCATGGTATGTGTCATTTTTTATCATTATAACCTTTAGATATATGCATCTCACTCCTTTTATTTCTAACAACTGCTTGGATCTTACATTAACCTACTTGACCATGGTTGGGGGGATTGACAGGGTGTCCTAGCAAGCCTATACCCATAGGTTTTGGTTTGCCACCGGGGGGATTTATGAAGAGCCATCGTCCGTTCCCATCATATCATCACTTTTACATCTTATCTCCCACTCATTTGTCCCATTCCCCTAGTCCGGGCATCAGGATGATCTGTTTGTGGGATTGCAACTTATCTCGTGGAAGAAGGGGCTAAAGGCCTAGAAGGTAAAATCAGCTGCTAAAAGATAAAAGATATAAAAATGAAACCTAGAGATGCCTCGCCCAGGGATCCCCGAGAAGGCAATAAAAATCCTCTCAGCAAGTAACAAGAGGGACCCTAAGAAAAATAAGTAAACAAGACCTAACCAAGAGGATAGGGGGTCTCATCACGAGCCATCCTATTACGTTCATGGGTACCTAGAAGTATGACATTTCCATTATCTGGTCACCACGCCAGGGCAGTGACCTTTGGTTGCATGGCCAAGGGAAAGGGGGTCTCATCACGAGCCAGCCTTATCATCTCTGTGAAAGTGCTTGTGGGTAACACTATCAGCTCTGGTCACCATGCCA
>JASDQU010246837.1:0-13571 GCA_032191745.1 Picea mariana
AATTCTGAAGACAACACCTTGCAAAACAAATCACCTAAAAATAAGAAACAAAAATTCCATACATCTTAATTGACTGGTGAATTTAAAAAAATCAGACCACCCAATTTTTTTGGAGAAACTAAAGAAGAAGAAGCTTGGATCCTAAACATGGGGAAATATTTCCATATTTATAATTGTTATGGGAATTTAAGGGCTAGATTGGAAGTATATCAGTTGAATGGGAAATATGTGATTTGGCGTAGGAAACAAAGACAGTAACCAAAATTAGGAGTAGCGAACTCACTTGAAAAATATTTAAGAAATATTTTAACTAGAAATACTTAATTGAAAGGTATTTCGATGAGAAGGATAAGGAGTTTCATAACCTTAATATAGGAAAAATGACCATCGAAGATTTTTTTACCAAATTTGTAAATCTAATGAGGTGCGTACCTTACCTTATAGAAGAGAAATAAAAGGTAAAATGTTTCATGATATTTTTTCCTCAAGAATATAAGGATAACATTGAGTTCCTTAATCCTAAGATGATGGGCAAGGTTATAAGACACACTAAATTTTTCTATACCGAATTTAAACAAAGGTCTAGAAATATGAAACATGGAAAGGTAAGAACACAAATAGAAAGTTTAATCCTAGAAAGAAACAATTTAAGTACCCACGTCATGCATCCCACAATGCACTAGTTAAATGTAGCAAGTTTAGTGGAAAACAACAAAGTGTATCGGTTCAGACAACAACAGACCAACAAATTCAGTAAACAAACCGGCTAGACCGCCATTGAAATGTTGAGGTTGCAAGGAACCTCAACTATATAGAGCTTTCCCTTTGCATAAGAAAAAAACTCAATGGTGCATAATTTTCAGGAAGTAGTAACAATTAATGACATGGCAAGATGCAATCACACAATTAATGCAGCTTTGGAAAATCAATACGTTGACCATCAGTCTGCCACAATAGAAGTTGAAGGTAAGATAAATAAAAATATGTCTATATTTTAATTGAACCTGGTGCAAATTTAAGATTTGTTTTTACTATGGCTATTGAAGACTGCAAATTGAATCAAGTAAAAGTAATAAGTCTTGGTTAGTACAACTAACCATCAGGACTAAATGAAAAGTAGTTGAACTAGTCAAAGATTTTATGATAGAAATAGATAGAATCGAAACAAGTGTGGATTTGAGTATATTACCCTTGGGATACAATGATATACTCAGGCATGGATTGGATTCAAAATCATGCAGCTATAGTAAATTGTATGAAAAGAACTTTTGATTGCCTAGATGAGTTAGGACAAAATAAAACCATTAAAGGAATACCTCGTGGTGTTTCAGTAAGGTAGATTTCTTCTTTACAGTTGAAACAAAATGCTATAATGGGTTTAAAATATATGCTATACATATAAATGAAAGTGTAGACAATATGGTTGACCATTTATTGAATGACGATCCTATATTGAGTAAATTTTAGGATGTATTTTCGGAAGAAATTCTAGGACTACCTCCTAGATGGGATATAGATTTCATAATATATTTGGTACCAGGATCATCACCAGTTTATAAAGTGCCTTATATGATGGGTATTCCTTAATTGAATGAATTCAAAATGAAGCTTCAAGAGCTTTTGGACAAATAATATATCAGACAAGTGTGTCTCCATGGGGTGCACTAGTCCTATTTGTGAAAAATAAGGATGGAAGTTTTAGGATGTGCATTGACTATCGACAATTGAACAGAATGAAAATAAAAAATAAGTACCCTTTACCCCATATTGATGACCTGTTTGACCAGGTTGCAGAGGATACAATCTTTGCTAAAACATATTTAAGGTCAGGTTATCATCAAATCATAATACAATATGAAGACATACATAAAACTTCTTTTAAAACCATGTATGGACACTATGAATTCATAGCGGTACCCTTTGGACTAAAACATTCTCCTGCAACATTTTTGTGCCTCATGAACAACGTGTTAAGAAAACACTTGGACAAGTTTGTAATAGTGTTTATATCTAATATCCTAATTTATTCCAAAACAAAGGAGGAGCACGAAGAACATCTGGAGTTGGTTCTGTAAACCTTAAGGGAACATCAGTTGTATGTAAAATATGGTAAGTGTGAATGTTACCAGAGTAAGGTGGAGTACTTAGGACATGTGATTTCAGGAGAAGGAATTTATGTTGATCCTGAAAAGGTCAAAGCCATCCGGGATTGGCCAGTTATGAAAGATGTTTTAGATATTCAATCTTTTATGAGAATTACAGGTTATTATAGGATATTCAATTATGGGTTTTCAAAATTGTCTTACCTTATTACTTCTTTACAAAAAATGGAACCATGCTTAAATTGAAAAAAAAATGTCAGGAAAGTTTTGAAAAGTTAAAACAATTATTAACCATCGCACCCATTTTAAAAGTAGCAGATCCACACAAAGAATTTGTAGTATGTATAGATGCATCCAAGGAAGGTTTAGGGGGATTACTAATGCATAAAGGGAATGTAGTTGCATATGAGTCAAGAAAGCTAAAATCTCACGAAGAAAACTATGCTCCACATGATCTTGCATTTATTGTTATTGTACATGCTTTAAAAATGTGGTGACATTATCGATTAAGAAATATTTTTTTGCTGATACAGAGAATGTTAGTCTCAAACATTTCTTTCATTAAAATGAATTAAATGCCAGGAAGGCTAGGTGTTTGGATTTCCTAAGAGGGTTTGATTTTTTTATATAACACATTAAAGGAAAGAAAAATAAGTTGGGAGATTCCCTTACTAGGAAGATGAATGCAATTTCCAATAGCAACATCCAATCTGATTTGAAACATAAAATTGAAATGGAAGCAGCAAAATATGAGGAGTACATAAAACTTAACGAAAATTGTCCAATTGATTCTCTAACTAACAAAGAATCAAAATTCATTTGTAACACAAAAGGTTTAATTTTGTATAAGAACAAAGTTTTTGTGCCAAACTATTTAGAGATGAAAAACTTAATATTAGGAGAAGTTCACAAGAAACCATATTCATGCCATCTAGGGTATCAAAAGACAATAACATCATTAAAGAAAGAATATTTTTGGCCTAAAATGAAGACAAATGTAGCTAAATACATTGATAGATGTATATAGTTCTTGTATGTTAAAGCAGAGCACCAACACCTGACTAGATTATTACAACACATAACCATTCCAGAGTGGAAATGGGAAGTGATCAATATGGATTTCATCACCAGATTACATATAACAAAGAAGTAAAATGATTCAATTATGGTTTTGATTGATAAACTTACAAAATCACCCCATTTTATTACAGCACAATCCACTTGTAAATCTATACACATCGAAGAAATATTTATGAAGAAATTTTTCAGGATGCATGGATTAACTAAAACAATCATTTTAGAAAGAGACAAAAAATTCACTTCCAAAATTTGGAAGACTTTGTTTAGTGGAATGGATACAAAACTAAATTTATCAGTACTTACCATCCTCTAACTGGTGGTCAGACCGAAATAACTAACCATATTGTTGAGGATATCTTGCGAATACATGTTATGGATTACCCAACAAAATGCAAAATGGGAAGATTGTATTCACCTGATTGAATTTGCATACAACAATGGATAACAATCATATTTAAAGATGAGTCCTTTTGAGGTATTGTATGGTTGAAGGTGTAGGACAATGGTGAGTTGGGATGATCATGTTGACACAATTATTATAGGGATCAACATGTTAAAAGAAAAGGAACTAATGGTGTAGAAAGAAAAACACAACTTGAAAAGTGCATAGGACATGAAGAAGAGTTATGCAGATTCAAAAAGGACACAGATGGAGTTTAACATTGGAGACCATGTTTATCTAAAAATAAAACCCATAAATAGATCACTTAGGTTGGGATAGAGTTCTAAGTTATCACCACGTTATTATGGAACTTTTGAAGTGTTATCCAGAGTAGGACCAGTGGCCTACTATCTTGCACTACCAATCCATATGAAAATACATAATGTGTTTCATGTTTAATTATTGAAGATATATGTTCCTGATATAACTCATGTTGTAAATTGGAATGTGATCCAGGTGGAACCAAAGGACAAGTTTCAGGTGGAATCACTATGCATAATCGATAGAAAAGAAAATATGTTGCAAAGCAGAGCCATCACCTAGGTTAAAGTGTAGTGGAGGAACTTTAGTCCCGAGGAGGCTCCTTGGAAAATGGAAGAGGCTATGAGGAAAGCCTACCCATTTCCGTTCCAAGGTTGTGAAACTTGATGGGAACACCAAAGACAGTTTTCATTTCAAGGGGGGAAGGATGTAATATCCTTCAAACTTAAATATTTGAATAATATTTAGTTATTGTGATAATTGAATTATGAAATCGGGAAAAAAATTGATTAACATTTTGATCACCATAGATAATTTATGGTGAAAAATATTTGTGTAAATATTATTTTTAATTTTATTTTATTTAAAACTACTTGAGATGAATTGATGAGAGAAACCAACTATGATAAAAGAAATACTTTGTTCCATGGGAAAAGTGAAATAAAAGATAAAAAAAAAAAAACACAAGGGTAAAAGTGATTGTTGTCCATGAGGACAAGTGTGAACCTACCCCCAAGAGTGTGGGAGGTTAGGAAACAAGCTAGCAAGAAGTTAGTCCAAGACTCCCAAGAGTTAGGGAGAAGGATAACTGGGAAAAAAAAGAAAAACACCTAGGTAGTTTATTATTCTTAGCTTGGTAAAACAAGGGATAAGAAACAAGTATGGTGTAAAAAGGATGTTGTTGAGTACTTGTGCATAATTAAATCTTGGTGCTTCTGATAAAGAGACAAGTTCTGGAAATTACGTGAAGAAGGTTCTTGACATTTTTAGTTTCTTATGGAATAAAGTATTTGGCATGGGGGTGACCAGAGCTAGCAGTATGTGGCTTCTCTATTCTATGGCTGGGAGGATCTGGAATCTCTCCTAAATTTTTCCCAGTAAATCATTGTGGTTCAGATATGTATATCTATCTTTGTTATTTTATTTCTTTAGAATTATTAGCTCAAATGGTCGTGGTTCTAGTTGGATGCTAATTTACCTTGTCTCTATAAATACTTATAGTAATATATTGTTGGAGATATTGATGTGAAAGTGGAAATAAGAAGAAGCTTTTTAGTCAGTTCATTATTATTAATTATTATTAACATTTGTAGAAGAAAATTAAATATGGAAATAACCATAGAATTTTTAACTAGATAACTTTTTGCATGAAAAACTTAAATACTCATATGTCAATATTTTTCATTTGTATTAGCAGAGAAGTATACTAACAAAAGTAATCTTGGAATATGGCTTGAAACCCTAGTCATTAAATGTCTCTTGATTAAATATTACTTATGATAAAGAGTACATAAAGAAAGATTCTAATAGTTCTATAGGAATAACTACTATAAACTAGCATTGTTTTTATTATTTTTCAATGGCTAAAAATGAATGGACAAACCACTTTGTATGTAAACAAGATGAATGGTAAACTATATATATCATTTTTACATCATAAAAATGATATAGCTACAAAATCATCTTAGTTATTGTAATATATTATCCACATAGAAAATAAAAAAAACTTATATGGATTTATTTAAAGAGAGGTAGATTGTTGAAAATGGATAGAGTTATAATTTACAAAAGAGGTAATCTTTTAATAATTTAAATTTGAGCATGAATAAATAGGTCGAAACCCTCCAGGTAGGGCTGAGCATTGAGCATTAAACCTACGATACCAAGTCCACAATCAAATGAATACAGAATGAGCTATGGTAAAGAATAATTCTTTTTGAGTTTGATTTATCCCTTAACCAAAAAAAAAGACAACAGTGTACAACGACCCTCCTCGATTGTAACGGAAGTCACCAAGAAGGTGGGACAAAGATAAATAATGCAAAGTCTAGTTGCATTCCTGCTACGGTAGCTATACATGTGTTACCTCTGATTTTTATAAGGGTGAGATTTTAGAGGGTCGAAAATCCTAAGCTATATACGAGGCCATTACCGTACACCTCAAGATATATCCATGTTTGTAAATAAAAGATGGAAGTATTGGGTAAGTACAGGTCGTTCATTTGCTAATGGAAATAAACAAGTCGTTCAAACAACAACTGGAGTGAGTGTAACAATTGTTCCTTACCATGAGGATTGGGAGACCCTTGTCGGTTTCCAAGATGTCAAGATGCCCATGACCGCCACCATATTGAGTTTCAACACTCTGGAAATACAATCCACTTTAACAAAGAATTAATAAATAATGGGTGAGAAAACAAAACACGAACTAAAGAAACAATCAAATTCAATCATGAATCATGGTTTCTTAGGAATACTTAGGTTATAGTAATTATTGGGTCATGTGTGGGTGGCATTCCCTTATCATTTGATAACACTCCAATATATTCAAAACTCCAATATATTCAAGTTCATAAAGAATTTGTGGGTGAACCAGGGTTGATAACCTTGGAAAGGAATATGAGATTTAACCTTGTGATCAAGGGGGTTCCAACCATAGGATAGGATACAAATGTTTTATCCATCCTTAAGAGTGCTAAGAGAAATTGAGGAGTAGGTGTTGAGAACTAACATAATCAATTTATATATCGACAACTTGTATACCTATGTAAGGGTTGGTGTGTGCCACTATAAACTTGAGAAATATAACCTGGAAAAATTCATGACGAAGGGTAGGTATGTGGAATCACTGTGTTGTCAATGTTAAGTAAAGATCAAACGAGGATTTGGAAAGTAAAGTTACCAGTTAAGAAGAATCTAAAATTATATTGGATTATAAATTTAATTACATATTACCTTGGGGGTGTGAGGAGGCTTCCACTAGTGTTTTTTCTTGAGACTATTTAAACTGTCACGTGAATAGAAAATATCAAGAGTGGTATTTTTCACTTTGGCGACAACCTACAATCTTATGGTAGCAATGTTGAAACAATGATTAGAGGTATAGTTTTTTAGAAAAAAAATTCAATTGGGGTGATGTTAAAAATACTGAGAGGGGGGGTGAATTGGATTTAAACAATTTTTACCACTTTAATTAGCATTATATTATCAGATGTAGAAACTCAACACCATATCATAGTACATAGATATTAATGTGGAAACCCAAATGAGAGAAAACCACAAAAAAAATATTTATAAGAATTTGGTTGGGACCAACATGTTGTTATAATGCTTGCAGATACCAACCTGCGGGAGAAATCAATCTCCTTCACTGAGCACCAACTCAGAAATTATTTTTTTAGGCACGAACATGTAAGAGACACCAATCTCCTTGGATAATTGATGCAACTCATAGACCTATAGAAATTATAACACCTATAGGACTATGCTTTTCTTTCAGAATGAAAAATGAAAATCATATTTGAACACACAACATATAATTCATTTATTGTTGTTAATATTGAAACAGAAGAATTTAATTACAACTAGAAGAACACAAACACGATATGAATCCTTGCTTTTATAATTGATTTCAGAATTCCTCTCGTTACAATATAACTGAGAAATACATCTTTTCTCACCAGAATAGAACTAATTTACAATGTTGTTCTTCTACATATTACACCATATTTTATCATTATAGTTATTTGTGGTTGTCTCATTCACTTCAAATTGACATGAGAGAAACCTTCCTTTCTTCTAGCTCGAATCGACCCTAACATCTTTCTTCCTCCTCTTTTTATGCTCTTTATGTCGGTTTATTGGTTTCCCCTTTCGTCGGGAATATGAATAGTCATGATTGTTTGTTTCCCAGTTGTTTTCCAATTCAATTTCGTCTCCTCTTCCTTCACCGATGATTTCCACTTAGGAATTAATATTCATGAGTTGCATGGACTAAATTTGGAATCAAAACGTTGTGTAGCAGCATAAAAATTCCAACGCAAATCCTATAGCGTGGAGTTGTAGCATAAGAGTTGCATCTAGTTGCAACACCAATCTTGTAGAATGGAGTTGTAGCATAGGAGTTGTAGCGATTTACAACACCAATCTTGTAGCGCTGAGTTGTAGCATAAGAGTTATAGTGAGTCGTTGTAACATCCCTCTCTTGCACGCAATGAGCAGACTTATTCTTTGAGGACACTTGCATGCAACTGATCTGGGTCGTTGTACTATTGGTTGTTTTGATTATGATTATGAGACCTTGTGGATTTGATGTTATATTATTTTTGTTGTATTTACATCGATAGGTGCTATTGAATGGGTTCCTTTGAGTGTGAAAGACTCTTGGCGTTGAGGATGCCGAGGCATCGATGAAGCTCTATGGACTCTGGATCGAGTCACGGAGTGGACTTTTAGGGTTTGAATGTTGTTGATGTAATATATGTACATACGATTAGATGTTATGATGTTGATTATTATTGCTAACATGATTCATTTATGGATGCAAGCTGATGATAGCTTGATGACCAAACTCACGTATGAAGTAGAGGGGTCATGCATGATAGCCAAATACATTGAGGGAGAGGTGTGGCAACATCTCTACCACAACCTACTAGCACTCCTTTCATGGTTTGAACTGTAGGTTAATGATTACCTAGTTTGAGAGACCCGCGATGCCGTGAGGGTAGACTGTGACAGTCACTCATGATAATTCTAATGGGCACACAATAAGGTAGGTGTTATAACCCTAAATTGCACTACACATGCTTACCTGGCATCAGGCCAACTCATATCCCTTCTTTGCCAAAACTCTGCTGAACAACTCTTTGAAAATCCTCTTGTGTCAAGGCCTAGGCGTCCTAACCCATTACTTCACGCATCTACACGCTGGCTGACTCACAACAGCCTGCGTGTACCTAACAAAGCACGAAAAAAGGAAAGTTGTCGATGGAACAAAAAGCTATGGGTCAGTTAACTGAAACTCCCAGCCATGCATGGCCGAGGGTTCGTCCAAAACCCTGGCTCCTTCTAGCCTATAAAAGAAGGGGTAGGGGTACCATTTGGAAGAGGAAACAATATAGCGAAGAAACTCTTCCCATTTACGTAATCCATTTTCCAAACCCTTTAGTCTTTCCTCATGCCAAAGGAGATTTAACACAATGAAGTTGAAGGACAAAAGAAGAGGAGCCCAGGATCAGGTTCAAGGAGCGGTGGTCGGTCTTAGCTTTTGTAAGTTGATTCACTTTTAGTAATAAAAAGAATGCTTTTTCCATTCCAATTCATGAATTGTCTATGATTTGATTAATTTATGCTTGATTTCTAACCCTTGAGTATAGAAGTAGCATGCATGCATAGTTGTTGTTTGTATTGAGTGCAGGTCATCTGTGGAAGGAGCAGCGCAAGCAAGTAATCAAAGCACAATGGAGGATCTACATCGAACGCCGATAATAAGGTAGGTGGTCATTTTCATGCATTTACTGAGAAAAAGGGATTTAAATCTTGGGATGTAGGTAAAAAAATAGTTTCTATTCGATCAAATCTGCATGCAAGTCTGACCCTACTTTGCTAGTCCGTAGGGTGTTTTTCCCAACAACAGAATTGGCGACCATACTGGGAAGAATACTCTTTAGGGTTCCTGGATTTATTTAAGTTTTTGGGTAGTTAAAAGATTAGGTTTTTTGTTTTTTCTTTGTCTGTCTTTTATTTTTCTGTAAGGTCTGAACTAGCAGGGAGTCTGGTTTTCCATCCCAGTTTTCCGTGACTTTTGGTTGACTGTATTTTTTGGGACACACAGAGGTACACATGGCCTACAGAAGGCCTGAACGCGTGTACCCGTGCCCTATCCTCTGACATCCCACGTGTGAACGCTAGCTGTAGAGATAGCACTAGCGTGTAGGAGTTCAGAGAACTTTAGAGGCAGTCCTCCTCTTCCCTGTTAGAATTACACATTCTCAGGGGGTTTTCTGGAATCCTATCTAAGTCTTGTTGGTTCATAGTCCTATCTCAGATTTCTTTTTTTCGCTTTGTTATTCCTTGCATTATTTGTCTTTTCTGTTAGAAATAACATCCAAGCCTTCAAGGGATCCTGGTTATCAATACCAGAGGCCTCTTCATGGTCTGGACTGCATGTTTTCATATTTTTCCTTAGAATTTAGATATGCACGCGGCCTATACAAGGTCAACCCGCATGTACACGCTTTCTGTCTCTGTTCAGCATGTGTTTGCACACGTGTTGTTTTAGTGACAGTCGCGTGCCTGTACAGGCTACTTTTTCTCAGGGTGGGGTAGTCATCTCCTCCTTTGAGAAGAAGTATTCCTCTCAGGTGTTTGAATCTAGGTTTGAATAGTCAGTAGGTTAGGATTCATCTTACCCTTACCCTGCTTTTTCTCAGTTAATAGTTGAAAAAAAATAAATTGTTTTATGGTTTTTAGACAAGCGTGAGAGTAATTGTTTGTTCAATCTCTTTTGTGTGATTCTTCAATCTGATTCTTTGCAATCTGCGCTTTAAGCCATAATTGTTTTTCTTGGTTTTTTGGCTTGTCGGTATTTTCCCTTTTTTGCTTTACTAGCACTTAAATAAAATAAAAAAATCTCTTTTCATTTTCTTCTTTGGTTAAAGAATGTGTTTTTGCATCATTAGCTAGGGAGAAGTCTTTTATTTCATAATTTTTTGCAGTGCACTTAGATGATAAGTAGCTCGTAGTCGAGCGAAATTCCTTTGAGTTGGCTGTATAAAATCTTAGAAAAAAAAAAAATCTTTCTTTGTGAAAAGTTGTTAAAATTTTGCATTTAGTAAAAGTCTTTTGTTTCCAGCTTTTTTCATTCATTTTTGCTTTCGTCTTTACACATCATCAGTTTCACCCTCATACCCCTTGACATAAGACAAAGCCATAAAAGCAACGCTAATTTTAAAATCTACTAGACTTTTATGTTTGTAGGGTTCACAAACTAGTTCAGGACTAGGGCCTTGGATTAGTTTGGAGAGGAAACTCTTCAAGGCCATTCAAAACCAAACATGTCTGAGATAGGGAGTGTCTAAATCCAGTTTCTTGGAAGTTATCCGAGGCCACCCTCTAACACAGGGGATAAACACGAGGTTGTGTGCGGAAAGGTAGCGGAGATAACCCCGCCAAAGCCGGGCCAATCGTAGTGGAGAACACATATAGAGGGATTGTTTTGGGATTCCGTCGTTTGCATTTGCCACGGGGATTTATGGGTCTCGAATCCGTTCGAGGTTCTCAGTTGTCTTCCGGACCATTTTCTCTCGATACCCTTGATAGGTTTCAGACTCGATACCCTACTCATTATGGTCTACCTGACTTTCGATTATACGCGCTTGGTGACTGTTCGTGTGCTGGCAACCTAGTTGCCAATATTTTTAGGGACATACACAGGTGACTGTGGGGGTATATTGTGGTACCTAGGATAGACATCGGGCCACGCTTTGCAGATTATACCCAGAGTGTGCTTCTGTGTTCGAGTTGCACTTGCACCGGTAAGTTTCTCTAGTGTTGGTTGTTGTAACTGTTCTTCCAAACAATTTTAGTGATTGTTTGTCTTATCTCTTAGGGGCTTCCTTTTAGTGTGTGTTACTTTTGAACATTTAGAATACCTTAGTGTGTCTTGGATCTTCTCACATAGTGGAGGATCCCGAGCTCCTCCAGTCACGAAGGCTTCTTGGCCTGCCGCCGGTTACACTGGAGCCACCCCCGCCACCTTTAAGGCGGAAGCTAGACCAACAAGGGTCTTTTGAAGCGACCAGGTTACAAAAATTTGTGCTCGAACAACTCTCGGAGGAATCAACTGGCGATCTTGGCTCGGTTGAAACCCCAACCACTAATATCTTGGCACTGTTTATTGTACCAATCCAATTTCATGAACGCCAGACAGTGCCTCACATAACAATGGAAACAAATGTTGTTACTTCTTCTGGGAATTCTTCAATTCCCACCACAGGAGAATCATCTCCTAACCTACCATCGTCGGTCCAAGCCACCATGGTCTCGGCTGCAACTATGTCGCATAGTGGACCGAACCCATCTATGGCGGCAGCCACAACCCCCTTCACACCTAGTGCGAAAGGCCCTCCGTTCTCATATGGTATGCCTAGTTTGGGTACAAGTCCTACACTAACCTACTCCACTTTATAGACTTTGGGTTTGGGGGCAGGGAGCTCTACTTCTCCTTTGCAAGGTCACCTTGGGGGCACTCCTGTCCCTTTTAATGCTTTTCCTTACACAAGAGGTCATATCCCTCCTTCATCCCCTTCACTTGGTGGTCCACATCAACAGGCCATCGGGCAGCCTACATACACTAGTTTATTTGGAGCAGGGATTCAAGGAACACCTTCTCACATTCTGTCGGTAGGTTCGACACCATTTTCTTGGAACGAGACGTTTGGTAACAACACATTCTCACCTGTCACTTTTCCGACTGGGGGCAACTCCATTTTTGGACAATCCACTCCTACGCAGGGTACTATTCCTACACAGGGGGCACACATAGCAGGACCTTGGAACTCAGGACAAGGATCCGTTCCCTCCTCTGGAATGTCTTTCTGGGGTAATTCTTTCAACAGTCAATGGAACCCCGGATAGACTACTATATCTCTCCCTGCAGGACTGACATGGGGTTATCCTTCCCCAAGTCCTTTGAATACAATGCATTCGCAACACTCTATGTCCTTTTTGGGAAATCAGTCGATGATGTCTCCATAGATGCAAAATCCTTACGCTGGTCAGGGCCATGGTTTCTACTAGAACCCGGGCTAGTAGCTAAACTTTTCCTAGCAACCTAGTGCCAGTCAAACTCCAGGACCCTTTTTCCTAGGTTATCAGCAACAACCCAAACTACCATTCCTGGCGAGTTTACACTTGCTAGATTTGACAAGGTTGTTAAATGATCATATTTGTCATGATCCACGTTGGCCTCCTATGCCGACGAAGTTGCCTTTGGACATTCCAAAGTTTCAGCCCAAGCCTAATGAAGATCTAGGTGATCATGTGACTACCTTTCATCTTTCGTTCTCATCTAACTCATTGAAAGATGACTCCGTATAGTTTTGATTGTTTCAACGTACTCTTATTGAGAGTGTTGTGAAATGGTACATTGAGCTCGATCGCTCAAGATACTCTTCTTTTGGTGAATTGGCGATGGCCTTCCTTAACCATTTCCAGTTATCTGTGAGATACGATGCTGGCACAGAGTTGCTCGCCAATTTCAAATAGACAACAACAGACCATATCTCTGATCATATCTGAGAGTGGAGATGTCGGAAGAGTTTAATCAAGGTACCAGTCCCACCAGCATTCCTACTTGAGTGGTTCCTTAAGTCTTTGGTCCCACAATTATCCAAAGACGTTGTGACATCTAGAGTTTTCTCCGAATAATATGCCATCATGAGGGCTCAACAGTTTGAGCTCATCTATTCTCAGTCTGGTTTATTATACAACATCTTGCCAGAGGTGCCACGTTCGATACTGGATAAAACTAGACAGAGAGTTGGACCACATGCCAATGGTATTGTTGGTTTAGCACAAACCAAGCCCACTGAGCAATTGACAAAATAGTTGCAACAGTTATCCATAGAACACATAGAGGCCAGCCAAACTACTGCTTTGGTTGCTCCCCCTACCCAAACATCGAA